>PVIH01013857.1:0-56451 GCA_004025045.1 Sigmodon hispidus
TATTCCATATGAAATTGAGTATTGTTCTTTCAAGGTCCGTAAAATATTGTGTTGGGATTTTGATGGGCAGTGCACTGAATTTGTAGATTGCTTTTGGAAGAATTGCCATTTTTACTATGTTGATTCTACCTATCTAGGAAAATGGGAGATCTTTCCGTTTTCTGATATCCTCTTCAATTTCTTTCTTCAGTGATTTAAAGTTTTTGTCAAATATATCTGTTACTTCTTTGGTTATAGTTACTCCAAAGTATTTAATGCTATTTGCAGCTATTATAAAGGGAGATGTTTCCCTTATTTCTTTTTTAGCCCTTTTATCTTTAGTATATAGGAGGGCTACTGATTTCTTTGAGTTAATCTTGTATCCTGCTACATTGCTGAAGGTGTTTATCAGTTGTAGAAGTTCCTTAGAAGAATTTTGTGGGTCACTTATGTATACAATCATATCATCTGCAAATAGAGATAGCTTCACTTCTTCTTTTCCAATTTGTATCCCCTTAATCTCCTTTTGTTCTCTTATTACTTTAGCTAAAACTTCGAGAACTATATTGACTAGAATAGGGGAGAGAGGACATCCTTGTCTAGTTCCTGATTTTAGTGGGATTGCTTTGAGTTTTTCTCCATTAAGTTTGATACTGGCTGTCGGCTTCTTGTAAATGGCCTTTATTATATTTAGGTATTCTCCCTGTATTCCTGATCTCTCCAGGGCTTTAATCATAAAGGAGTGTTGGATTTTGTTAAAGGCTTTTTCAGCATCTAAGGATATGATCATGTGGGATTTTCCTTCAATTTGTTTATATGATGTTTGACATTTACGGTTTTTCGTATGTTGATCCAACCCTGCATTTCAAGGATGAAGCCTACTTGGTCATGGTGGATGATATTTTTTATATATTGTTGTATACAGTTTGCCAAAATTTCATTGAGAATTTTAGCAACAATATTCATGAACAAAATTGGTGTGTAGTTCTTTTGTGTTGTGTCTTTGAGTGGCTGAGTATTAGGGTAATTGTGGCCTCATAAAAGGAATTTAGCAATATTCCTTCAGTTTCTACTGTGTGAAATAGTTTGAGGAGTAATGGTAGTAATTCTTCTTTAAATATCTGGTAGAACTCTGCACTGAAACCATCTGACCTGGCCTTTTTTTTGGGGGGGGCTTTTAATAACAGCTTCAATATCCTTTAGGGTTATAGGTCTGTTTAGCTAATTAATCTGTTCTTCATTTAATTTTGGTAAATGGCACTTGTCCAAAAAGCTGTCCGTTTCTTCTAGGTTTTCCATTTTTGTGGAATATAGATTTTCAAAGTATGACCTGATAATTCTCTGGATTCCCTGGGGTCTGTTGTTATGTCCCCCTTTTCATTTCTGATTTTGTTGATTAGGATACTCTCTGCTTTTTGATTAGTTTGGATAAGGGCTTATATATCTTATTTACTTTCTCAAAGAACCAACTCTTTGATTCATTGATTCTTTGTATTGTTCTTTTTGTTTCAATTGTATTGATTTCAGCTCTAAGTTTGATTAGTTCCTGAAGTCTACTCCTTCTAGGTGAGTTTGCTTCTAATTGTTCTAAGGCTTTCAGCTGAGCTGTTAGTTCCCTAGTGTGGGATTTCTCTAGGTTTTTCATATAGGCATCTAGTGCTATGAATTTTCCTCTTAAGACTGCTTTCATTGTGTCCCACAAGTTTGGGTACGTTATGGATTCATTTCCATTAAATTCAGGGAAGATTTTGATTTCTTTCTTAATTTCTTCCTTGACCTAGAGGTGGTTCAGCTGAGTGATGTTTAGTTTCCATGAGTTTGTAGGATTTCTGTGATTTTTTTATGTTGTTGAACTCTAACTTTAGGCCCTGGTGGTACAATACAAGGGATTATTTCCAATTTTTTGTATCTATTCATATTTGCTTTATGGCCAATTATGTGGTCAATTTTAGAGAAAGTTCCATGAGGAGCTGAGAGATATGTATATCCTTTGTGTTTGGGTGGAAGCTTCTGTAAATATCTATTAAATTCATTTTCATCATAACCTCTATTAGACTCCTTATTTCTCTGTTGAGTCTCTGTCCGGTTGACCTATCCAGGGGTGAAAGTGAGGTATTGAAGTCTCCCACTATTAGAGTGTGAGAATTGATGTGGGATTTGAGCTTTAGCAGTGTTTCTTTTACATAGGTAGATGCCATTATATTAGTGGCATAAATATTCAGGATTGAAATCTCCTCTTGACCAATTGCTCCTGCGATGAATAATTAATATCCATCTTGGTCCCTTTTAATTAAAACTGGACATTTAAAAAACAACAATCTTATGCTACATAATTTCTTTTCATGTGTATATGTGTGAAGTAAAAGATTAATATCAGGTGGCCTCTATCATTTTCCATTTCATTTGTAAAGACAGGATCTCTCAGTAAGTATACAGCTCACCAATTTGGCTACTGGCCAGGAACCTCCAGAGAATCTGCTATACACCCGCAGCACTATGGTTGTGGTGATGTGCTGTGGTTCCTAGCTGTGTTGTGAGTACTGGGTGTCTGAACTCAGTTCCTCACCCATACCAGCTGAGCACTTCCTCATCCTATCTATAAGTCATCCTAAACTGCTTTCTGTCACTCAGTAGAAGTGGTCTTTCTTATTTGAACACCAAAGGTATTTGTTGGGCTTTCACTCACTTTGTAGGTAATTAATAGACACTCCCTTTGAATAACTTTTTTCATAGATATCTTGAGCAATTTCTGAGACCTTACAATGTCTTCAACTTTTCAAATGCATCTGTTCAATTCGTGCCCCAAGTTCCAGGGCAGGGGCAGGGGGGCTTCTAGTGAGTGCCACTGTATCAAACAAACCTGCTACTCCTGGAGAGGTCTGTTTCCCCACCAGGCTCTTAAGTATAAGATCTCATTAGATCCTACTCAGAGACCCTGAGCAGAATGTCTCATCGCTTCTATTTTACAAATAAAGAAACTGAGGCACTGGAAGTGTGAGCTTGCTTATGATCACAAAGGCAGTCAGTACTGACCTCAGGCAGTTCAGCTCCAGGGTCAGTATTGTTGATGTTACAAGGTTGTAAAGATATCATTTTGTTTTGCCATGAAGTCTTAATATAAATGGGACCATAAAAAATCAACACAAATTTAAGCAACAATCCAGACCTATAAAACCAAGTTGACGTCCTGGAAAGTGAAAGTTTAATCAATTAAATATTCATTTCACTGACTCCAGGACAAATCATTTTTGAAATGATTATTTTAGAATTGCCTTTCAGGGTCATTTATGGACCATGCCAAAAAATGTCTTGTTTTACTTACATTTTATATCCAACTAGGTTTTTATGACCATCCAGAGTCATGAAACTTGCTGCAACTTATAGCTGTTCCTCAAAGTCTCAATTAATTTAAGAAGAAAATTGCACAACCACTTGAGCATATAACTGGCAAGAAATGGGGCGTTCTGGGGGAGGCTGACATGACTTACTAGGTTCAGGAATGGTGGAAGAAGAGGTAAGGACATGTTACAGCTTTGGACTTACGAGTCCTCCAGCAGCTGATGCCGGAGGTGGAGGTCCTAACCTCACAAAGTGGAGCACAGAGGAGGAAGCTGGCTCATAAGAAATGTGCCACTGAAGAGTATATTGAGCTCCCTGCCTCTCTTTTCTTCCTCTCTTCTGCTCCCTTGATGACATGATGAGTGTCTCTGCACAATCTCCCCCATCCCCTTCGAGGCCATGATGCTGTGAAATAAAGCCAGGACTGCAAAACTCTGAACCCACAAATCAGAATGAGCCTTTGCTCCTCATAAGCTGTTTACATCTGCTATTTTGTCCTAGTATTAAAAATCTGCTTGATGCAAGTCCAGAATGATTAAGGCTGGGAATGCCAATTACTACGACACAGAAACACATTGGGAAAGAAATCAAAACGTGGCTTTTGTAAACTTAGAGCTTTCAGCATCACCATAAAGAAGACCAAGGAATGGGCTGTAGCATCAGTCTGTCAAAGCTCTGGGCAGAGGTAGCGTGGCTGCAAAGCTAAAAGCCACAGGAGTCTGTGGTCTTGAAACAGGCTCCTGCCCTGGGCACCAACAGAGACATAGAAGTTCCATGAGCTGAGCTGATGGTCTGATCTTCCAACAGGTCAGCAGAGAGCTCACGGGCAGTAACAATAAAGTTCTCTCAGCTGAGACACTTACTGAAAGTTTCTGGCCTGGCCTAACCCTGAGGTCAAGACCTGCCCTGCCCACCGCTGCTTAGCCCCCCCAAAATGACTCAGACACTTATATTAATTATATGCTGCTTGGCCAATAACTCAGCATATTGTTAGCTAGCTCTTGAATCTTAATTCAACCCATTTTCATTAATCTGTCGTGCCATATGGCCCATGGCTCACCTGTTTTTTTTTTACATCTTGCTTGCTAGACGACTGGATCTCATTTCTCTCAACTCAGCCCTCCTCCTTTATATATACTCAGTTTTCCTGCCTCCTTCTAAGATGCTCTGCCACAGGCCGAAATAGTCCCTCTATTAACAAATGATGTTCACAGCACATAGAAAGTCATCTCACATCACTGAGGTAACTGCACCTTTGTTTCCTTCTGTGAGTCAAACCCCTCTGTCCCTTTACTCAGCTCTTCAGAACCCTTAATCCACTACAGTCTATGTTCCCAGCACCCACAGGACAGCTCAGGACCATAACTCCAGCCCTAAGGCATGCAGCACCTCCTTCTGGCCACAGCAGGTACTGCATGCACTGGGTGCACAGACAGTAAAACACTCATGAAATTGTAAAAGTTTTATGTATGTATATTCATAAAATACACATGTATGTATAACACAACATACGTAGCCATCCACAGGGTCTTGTAAAACATTATATATTTTTAAAATCAAAAATTGAAAAATAAGGCAGTCCACAAAGTTCCTACCTCCAGTAACAATAAAAACAGCACATAAATATTTGTCCTATACTTAGGATTTTAATGATATTTAATTAATTAAATTAGTTAATTAATTTAGTTCTTCTAAGGAAGAACTAAACAACAACAGAAAAGCCAGAAATTGTAATGCATGCTGTATGTGATAACTATGCCTCAGTGCTTCTAACCCTATGGCTTATTTTCAGTGTGTGTTCAACTATTAGTAATTAGTAAAACTGACACAATAGCTGGCTTCCCCAGATCAAAGAGCCTGAAGTCACATGACTTCCTTTGTGTTTGGAGCAATAAATAATCAATGCACTTATACCAAATGGCATCCCCATCCTGAGGCAGAGCAGCAGCAGCAGGACACAAAATACATTCAAGGAAAATACCCTCTCCTCTGTGAAACAGAAAGCCTGCCTGCAGAACCCGGCCGAAGGCTCCCAGAATACTCTGAGGTTGAACAAGACACAGGGAATGCCATGAGGAAGGATTCTTCCCTCAAGAAGGAAATGGCAGAGTTGCCCAAAGGGAGGGGTGAGTGACGGGAAAGGGAGGGAGGAATACAGAGGAGGCTCCCCTGCAGGAGAAGCCTCACCCCTCACCTGCCACTCCACAGGCATCAGACAGACAAGCCCTCCTCCTTCCTAGTCCTTTTTATCTTTTCCAATCACCCTCGTTGTCTAGTCCCAAGCTAGCATCCTTATTGTCTGGAATGTATTTAGATCAAAACTGGACCCAAAAGAGGGAGATACAGGATTGTCTTTTAATCTAAAATAAGCTCTTGGGAACCCAAAGATAAAGCCCAAAGAATGCAGGATGAATACAAAGGTCGGCAGTGGGGGAGATGGGGTGACTGAGAAACTCTGTTTACCAAGCTAGAACTGGGGACTCAGAAAGACAGATGCAGAGGACACACAGACCAGAGCCCCAGAGTGAGGTATGGCATCTCAGGAAGGCCTCCCATCACTGACATTCACACACATAGGCACATGTGCACACACACACACCACTCTTCTAAAGTGAAATAAGAAATTGGTCCCTTTGAGACAGGGTAGGCAAGAAACCAGTGCTGAGGTAACCAAGGAAACAGCAGTTGCATCTTGGTGGTCCTCTCCAGAAGGTCAGAGATCCCCATGATCAAACATCCTAGAAGCTGCGGGCTGCTCTAACTATGAGAGAAACTGAAGCACCAGGGCCCTTTCCCAGATGCCACACGTGTGCACTAACAAGAGGTCTGCATCATCAAAGGGCCAGATTCACTGCAGTCACCTACTCAGTGATGGTACAACCTCTGGGCCTCTCAAGAGAGTTATGGGAAGAAATACCCTAAAAGGGAGATCCAGTCCATCCATGATTTGGAAGGGAACATCCACATGCCTGCTTTTCTGGTCAGTCCTCCCCAGCCCCTCCCACCTCTTTGCTTCAATAAATAAACTGCTGCCTAAATTGTATGTGTATCTTGATTGATCAATTCATTCTCTCAAGACACAGAAATCAGGAAACATTTCTGTTAACAGTTTCCCTAACCACAGGAGGACTGAGGGAGGGAGCCCAAAATGCTGACATCTACTCCATGGCTTCTTTCTACGATTAGTGGAACTGTATTTCATTTAGTCTCTTTCACTCAGAGAGTTTAGGCTGTCCTGAAACTTACTGTGCATCAGAGGCTGGCCTGGAGCTCACCATACAACACAGGCTGGCCTAGAATGTGCAGCAATCCTCCTATTTCTGGCTCCAAGAGTGTTGGGATTATAGGCACAGGCCACCAGGACTGGCTACATCATAGTATCTTTACCAAGAGTTTAAAAAGCATTATATTTGTTTTATATACCTAATATTTAATAAATTCACCATGGCCCCTAAAGATCTGTTAATTATTTCCATAACAGTGGTGGATAAATCAAGACAATGATAATGTGCAGCAGTAACAAGGAATTGAGCAGAAGTAATTATTGTAGGTGAAAGTTCTTCATTTTCAGATGATTTACATTCATATTACTAGAATCTGTCTTAAATTCTAGTAAAGCCAATTTTAGAAAAATCCTTTAATGATAATAGGAAATAGCTTAGGAAGCAAGACAAATACCAACACACACACACACACAATACCCCATATGCAAAGCATGCATATGTAACACACATACACACATGCATCTACACATATACTACCCACACATGTAATACCCACATACCCTATACATATGCATGTAGGACATCTTATCTATACTAAGTATCTTTCAAAAAATAGTCCAAATATGTCCTGTGGAAACACTTAAAATATTTTAGGGTGAGAAGGCAAAAAAAAAGAAGCTAATTTCACATACTAAGTGGGCTTATCTCAACACAGGTAGCATTAACAAGGGGTTCCAAATGGAGTACACCTAGGGTTTCTGCTTTTCTTCTCTGGAATTGATGAAAGAGACACATGCTCTCCACCTTGTGTCTTTTTGATGTAACTGAAGACAGGTTAACTGATGTAACTTGAAAATTCTGGGTCTCCCTTTTTCTACACAAGAAGTGACATGTTTTCTTCAGACCCAGGCATGAGAGGACACCAGTTCCTGAGCTCCTCCTACAAGAACTCAGAGATGTCTGTGAGGCATTTCCATCGCCATCACTCTCCTTCTGTAGGGAATGCCCAAGACCAAATACACAGACCGCAGGGATCTTTATCATCATTACCCGGATGTTGACACGGCAGTGTGAAATCACCCTTACATTATGCTAGTGTGTCCCTCACCCAGAACTTCTAGAAGGGTGGAGGTTGGTTTATTTACTATTGCCAACATATCCAAACGTGTGTCCAGCGGACAACAGGTGTTTTAATGTTTGCTGGATGGACTGTTGGACGATGGCTGACAGGTAACTAGATAATCTAATTACTTTTTGTTTCATTATCTGAAGTTCTACTTTAAAATATTCCACATGTTCAACTTTCCAAAAGCTGCTCTTTAGAAAATGATGAACTGGCGGGCTGGAGAGATGGCTCAGCCATTAAAGGCTAGGCTCACAACCAAAAATATAAGAAAATGATGAATTGGCATAATCTATGCAAATTTTAGAAAGTATTTTAATTCCTATTTCTAGAAGCAAGCAGTAATTTCTCACAACAATAAAGAAACCAGGAAGGATGAATGCATGCTTTTCTTGTCAAAAGCATTCTGATTCTCTGTTTCTAGTAATTTCTCTATTTTCTTTAGGGCAAGGAATCGGAGGTGAAAAGCCGAGATTAGAAGGTTCTCACATATCAAAGCAGGTCTGCTGCTTCCCTGGAAAAGTAAGAGCTGTGGCATGCACAGGAACTGCTGGGTGAGTGACTATTTCTGGTCCCACAGACCTTTCTTGATAACATGTTCAAGTCACTTGACCTTTATAAGGCGAGTGCCTTGTTGTGACACCAACAAACAACACAGAGAATTTCTGGAGGATGTAGCTACAGTTGCTCCATAGGTCCCTGGGTAAACTCCCATGCTCAGAGAAGAGTCCAGGACTACTCTGCAGCTCCTGTCTACAGCAGACCTGCTCTTGAAAGATTAAGTCAATTGCCGATCATCCTGACAAAGCAAACTGTGTTAATTAAAGGCTTGAAATTACAGTGGTGAGTCCTATAGCAACTCCACAAAACCACCGCCAGGCTTAGAAGCAATGTGAAGGGCACGGATTAGGCAGATGTAAAATCAGGGGTGGAGTCTGAGGCGCTGAGAGAGCGAGCTTCCCTTCTCTGTACTTCTCGAGCTTTCTATTTCTGAGCTACACCAATGAGAACTATCTTGCCACCATGGCCTCTCTGTTTAGTCAAGGAACAGGGACTAGAAAAGTCTGCTTGTACTCATGGAGTAGTTTGTAAATGAAACAAGTACTGCTTAAACAAACTCTGTATTTCAAAAAGTCCTGCCCAACAGAGGAACAAACAAGGCAAGTCTCATCTCTACAAGAACTGGAAAGAGATCAAGAAGCTTCACAGAGCAGAGGTGCTTGTTCTGTTACTAGAAGGCCTCTGACCGTCCTGAAGGCCAGGGTCCCCATGTGCAGACAAGAGCAGGGAGGAGGGGGAGGAAGGGAACTGTAGACAAACTCATTTAGAAACATGTGCCATCCCTCTTAAAATCGGCAGCCAGTAAAGAGGACATTTAACTGAGATTAACGAATAAATTATTACATCTGCTTTAATCCAAAAAATAACAGTTAATCTCAAAATATTTTACATTAGTATAGATTTTGGTTTATTGATACATATTTAAGGTCAATTTTGTTACACTGTATATATATATATATATATATATATATATATATATATATATACTCCTGTTTAAGATATTGTGTTTATACAATTCCTTTAAAATTATAACATATAATTAAGAATACAGATTAATATTCATCTATAATAACCAAACTTATAGTCATTTAGTTAAGTTTTTTAAATATACAAAGATATATTTCAATTAAATAAATAATCCTCAAACACTTCAAAGACCTATAAAATATAACATTTAAAATATTTTACAAACTTAGACTTTTCTAAACAAGGAGACAAGTCTGCTCCTGACAACACCCATCTACTTCAAAAAAATAATAAACATCAAAAGGCCATATAAAATTTACTTTCTTTGTGACAAAAGTTAGCCACTAAATAAGAGACTGTTTTTGTCTCAACTGCCTTAAAAATATGCTATACAAACTAAACATATAAGACCCCCAAAGACAGTGGCCTCCAATCTTCGGCAAAACAAGTTGAGATGGTCCTTCAGAGAAAAAAGCTGCCAGACATCCTTCAAGACACACAAAAAAGTGACTGACCAAACTATGCCAAAATGGGCAGAGCATTCCTTTAAATCTCCTAATTCACTAAAAAGTATGCCAGAGACTGTAGGCCTATAGGCTAAAGATAGATGAGCCAACATTACAAAGAAACTTTGGGTGACTGTCCAGACAATCAAATGTCATCTCTGTCATTTCTAAATTTTAAAAGTTACTTATACTTCTTGTTTACTCAGGTAATATTATATCCTTCTATAGTCTTTGATATAGTTAAAGATTAGTTATAATTATATTTTTCCTTAGTTACTATAAAAAGTATATTAGGTATAAAACTTTAAACTCACAAAAATAAATAAATAATAAAATATTTTCTTTAATTTTGTTAAATACAAATAAACTAGATATTTTAACTATAATTCTTGCTTAATAATTGTTTTGTTATATATAATTTTACTATGTTAAAATTAAAACCTTCCTTTTTGATAAGACAAAAAGGGGAAGTGATGTAGGATGTCTTTTTATATGCTGTGAATATCATTCATTAATAAAAGAACTGGTTGAGCTTATGGCAGGGCATTTTAGAAGGAAGTGGGAAATCTGAGCATAGATCAAGGAGAAAAAAAAAAGGTAGAGTTTAGAAAAATACAATCCAACTACCCAAGAAGCAAGATATAAAGAAATAGGTAAGCCACAGGCTACATGACAAGACAGATTAGACAGATTAATAAAAATAAGTTAAATTAAGATACAAAAGCTAAACAATATACCTAAGCCATAAGCCAAACAACATATAATTAATATAAGTTTCTATATATTTCTGTAAAACTGTGAGTCTACAAGTTTAAATCATGAGCCAGACAAGCCAAAAACCTATTATCACATATAATTATATGGATACTGAATATAAGCACATAGGTACTTTGGACAAAGATGCTACCTGTAGTATAATTTCTTTGTTATGACATAATGAGGTCATAAATTATCCATATATGAAGCAAGATTATTAACATTATTAGACCCATAAACTATTCATATTCAAATGTTAAAAAATTCTGTTATTCCAACCCAGTTTGAAAGGATCTCTTTAAAAAGCAATTTACTGTGGACTAAAGGTGTGGTTATTCAGCATGCTTCTGTACTCTGGAGTCTTCAGTTAGCCTCTGCCTTGAACTAAATTAGCTCAGATGAGGTCTGAAGGGTGAAGATACAAAAGCTCCGCCTTCACAGAACTTCCTATTGGGCAGAAGCCACAAACAGACAAGACAATGGACCTATCAGGGGCCAAGAACAGAAGATAACAAAGAAGGTAGAGCAGCGGCTGCCATTGAAAATCAAATCATCAAGGATCGTTTTCCCAAAAGTTCAACAATACCGGGGTTACCGTCTGTGGTTCAGAGCACAGCCCAGTGCCCTAAGCAGAGAAAGTGAGGCAGAAGGAACCACAGGTATGGCTTGGGCCCATGTCATACAAGCCTTTCAACATAACGTAAGATTTGATTCTTAAGCCACACGTGATGATACACACTTGAAATCCCTGTATTGGGAGGACTGAGTGGAGGAGGGTGGACGTGAGTCTAAAGCCAACTGGGCTGTCTCTAAAACTTGGGAGAAAGAGAGGGAGGGAAGGGAAAGAGGGAGGGAGGGAGGAAACTGGGGGGCAGAGACAAGACTTTTGCTAAGAAATGATATTGGAGGGTGCCCAGCCCAGGGTAAGCCCAAGCATGACAGAATCTCTTTGTTGGGGGTTCACCCTGGCTACCGTGTCAGGAAGAGTTGGGATGCACACATAAATGGAGGCAGGAGGAACAAAGCCCAAGGCCACAACCCACCTGAGACCATGGTGACAAGGACCAAGCAGCTGTGAAGGATGCGACCAGATCCCCAAGTAGGTGGTTGCAAAGAGCGACAGAACAGAGGTGACCCAGGAGTCCAGTTAGCACCATAGGCTGAGAAGAGTCAAACAAAAATGGCAAATGCTCAAGTGCCTTTTTATTTCAACTGTCTTCTCTCAATGAAGTTCCTGGGAGCATTGTTTTAATGCAAATCTCAGAGAATTACTCCGACGACCAATGAGACATGGGGCAGACATTAAGTGCTTGATAACAAGAACCAAAATAAGTAAGAAAATGAAACTCAGAGTAATGTGAGCACAGCCATAATGGGTATCCAAAACCAGGCTAGAGAGTACGTACCTCAGTTAGCCAGAAGCTTCAGGCATGGGAATGAGAAGCATCACCGGTGAACAATTACTTTGACTTCTTTAGGGAAAGTGGATTGAAAAGGACTAAGGTTAAAAGAGTGCTGAGGCTGCTGTGGGGCAGAGCTGATGGGAGAAGAGCCAGGCTGCTCAAGATAACACGGTCGGTCATCTTCCCTAGAGGGCGGCATTTGCTGAGGGAGGGTATGGATATATGTTAGGTATTTAATAAATCCTGGGATATCAGAGAGCCCACACAGTCAAATCCTAGGCAGACAGCTCAGGAAATCCTTGATCCTTGAGTACAAGGATAAACAGCTGAGTCAGTCACACACACCTTTAATCCCAGCACAGGGAAAGCAGGAATGGTGACCTACATCCTTTATCCCATAACTCCAGAGACAGAACTTCCTCTGTTTCTGTGAGTTCAAGGATACAAGCCTTTAATCCTAACCTGGATGGGACAGGGTATATAAGGGCTTGTAGAAACCAGGCAGAAGTGACAGGCAGAAGAGACCAGGAGTGAGGCTGAGGAAGTTGCAGGACAGTTTGGTGAGAATTGACTGTGGTGCTTTCTCTATCTGACATTTCAGTCTTCCCCCAATATTTGGCTCAGAGTGTTCTTTTCATACAACCCAAATTTGTGCTACTGCAGGAGGGGGCCCAGAGTAACCAAGGAGCAGGCAGAGCAGGATTTCAAGACTGGGTTTCTTCCCTCCTCAGTACCTCAGGTCTACCGCCTACAGGAGCAGGAAATGGGGAAATGTCAGGTCCCAGGGGGGAAGCCAGGAAGGGCCTGGCTGCCTGGCTGCAGCCGCACCCTGAACCATGGAGATATTCTGAATGTTTGTGCCTGAATTAGCTGTTGAACAGGTGGGAGTGATCAACTATGACTGAGAAGCTAAATGGAACTTCTGGAATCAGTGATAGAATCAATGAAACAGGAGCAGATAGAGAGAAACCCAGCAGGAAAGCTTGCCCTCACAAATGGTGCTACGTGAAAGTCACTCTGACACATTTCTTTTTCTGTTGCCACACCCACTTATCAGGTGTATCTCAGGGGACTCTGAGCCCTCTGCTGACAGCCAGGATTCTGTCCTTCCTGCTTTATCTCAAACATGTGAGTAGGAAGGCCTCACTGCGACCCCCAAGCCCACTGACATTTAATTGGCCCAACTGTGAGTCCAAAGCACATCTCATAGATGAGAGCCACAGAGTGCCCCACAGATGGAGACTGAGACAAGCTCTTGGCAAGGACAGAGATCTGCTCTTGCACACTGGACCCTGTGAGTGGGTCTGATTAACTACTGTTTCAGTTTTTAGGTAATGCTGTGGTGAAATGTTCTCTGTATGCTGTAAATAAAGGAGCTGTTTTGGTCTATGTAGAGCACCATAGAAGTGGGTGGAGGATCAGAGCACAGGCAGGTAGGAGAAGGGAGGAGTTAGTCAGTCTCCATCTGACCCCAAAGAAGAGACGTGTAAGAAATACAGGTGAGCCTTGGGCCAGGCCATGTGGCAGGTAGATTACTAGAAATGGGTTGAATTAGGATGAAAGAGCTAGCTGGTAATGTGCTTGAGACAGAGGCCAAACAGTATGAAATTAATATAAGTGTCTGATTCATTTCTTTGGGAGACAAAAACCACCATGGGCCAGGTCCAAACCTCTGGCCCAAACAGGCCCGGAAACCTTCTACAACATAACGCCCCTAGCCTAAGGGAACTCTAGTATGAACAGACTCAAGAATCCTGGCATGGATACTTTAAACAAAACAGGATGCATACACACACACACACAAGCACTCACACACACACCCACACCATTTTCTGAAGAGCTGCTATGAGATGTAAATGAAAAAACCTGATGAGCTGTAAGCCACCAGTCACTAAGATCCACTTATGGGTAAGATCTGAGAATCCTCCTCCCTGTGGTTCCCTTTGTGATGCGACCCCTCAGCTCCTATGGTCCAGTTTGGGAACCAGCCTGCAACATGGAATGGTCATCACAGGAAGGCTGCATGCCAAGCCAGGAGAGCACTTCAGGGTACTTCAGGGTCAACTGTCCAACCTTCCTGCTGAGTCTCCCAGCCCCCATTCTGTATCCCATTCTCTCAGACCTCTCATTTCCCGCCATTCCCTGGGGTCCTTTCCCTCCTGGCCCTTTGAGCTCACCACGCCTCCCTTAGCCTCTGAAATCACTCTGGGTGTTTACTCTCCTGTCCTTCCAGTTGCTCTTCCAGAAAATTCCATCTAAACCACAATCTCAAACACCATCTACATGTCTGTATACTTTGATGTTTGAGCCTAGATTCTTTTCCCAAGAATGGAGTCAGCTTCTGATATTCTTCCTTCTAATGTCCTATTAGTTCCTAAACACCCACGAGCTGGAACCATGCTCTGTTCCATTCTACTCCCCAACTTCTCCAGGCTCAGATAATTCCATCTGCCAATAGCCAACTCTCTTCCTAGGAGCCGTCCAAACCTTATCCTTGTTTTCTCTAGCACATTTCCAGTTAGTAAATTAGCTAGGGATAGAATGGGGCTGGGGGACCTCAGACCTGGCCACAGTTTCTCTTTCTCCACATCATAAAGGGCATAATGCCTACAGGAAATGAAGATGTCAGGTCCGGAGAAAACCCAGGAAGGCCAAAAAGACTAAAACCCTAGTAAGACTGGCATGGTCTCTAGGCCCAATACTGCCCACCTGAGCTGTGACTACCTCCCAACTCTGCAGTCTTGTGCTACGTTATGTGACCAAGCAGAGGGAAAGAGAGGTAGGGTTCCTTCATTTCTTGCACTGTGAGCTTGGGGGTTTTTTTTTAGCAGATAAATATCTTGATAATTGGAGGTCAAGTTCTGCAACTTCTGAAGAGGTTGGTGGGGACAGGAAGAAAATGGGCAGCAGTAGTCAGGTTGTGGTGACATCAGGGAAGAGGATGGCACAGGAGGAAAGGGGGAAGGAAGAGACAGGAGCCGTGCATGGTCAGATGATCAGCCTAGCAGACAACGAGAGAAGGAAGTGGAAACAGAAATCCAGAGAAGGGTTTCAAACTGTGCTTTGTAGACAAGCTGAATAAAAACACCCTGGAAATATAGTATAAAAGTGATGGAGGGGAGTCTCAGCAGACAGAATCCAGGATGTGAAGTGGCTCCCTCTGAGTACCTCACATCAGTTTTGGAGTGTTTCCCAAGTTCATATCAGGTATAAGCAAGAAACTGCCCTGACCTCTGCTAGACACCCTTAGTCTGGTCTAAGTTTACCTCCTGCTTCTATTCTACTTGACTAGGTCCATTCCTGATCTGTAGTGGACTCATCCATCCTCTTGATCCAAAGGGTAACATCCATCTGCCCTGTTGTATAGTTAGTGGTCCTCATTTATTGTCCATACAATATTTAAATCACACAACCATGGAATTATGTCAAGTTGATATGAGAGAGTCATTTTGGAAACTAGAACCCTCAGTTTGGGAAATGTTCTACCAAACTTGCCTGTGGTACATTTTCTTAATTATTAATTTCTGGGGGTGGGCCCAGTCCACTGTGGGTAGTGCCACCCGTGGGAAGGGTCCTGGATTGTATGAGAAAGCAGGCTGAGCAGACCAGAAGGAGCAAGCCAGTAAGGAGCATCCTCCATAGCCTCTGCCTTGAATTTCCATCCTAATCCTCCTCAGTGGTAACACTATAGTGTGGATCCATGAGCAAAGTAAACCCTCTCCTCTACAAGTTGTTGTGGTCACATCTCATCACAGTAATAGAAAGCTCACTTCCAGCATCTTCCTTTCTTATCTATTAGAAATTTACTGCATATGCCTCTATTTGTGTGTGTTACAGGCTCACTCGCCAAGAGAAGGCTGGGACAATACTTGCCTCTTATGCCTGATTCCTTATGTTCAACTCCCAGCATCATCATCAACAACAAAAAAGAAAACAAAGTGAATTAAAAATTATAGATATGAGCTGGAGAGATGGCTTGGCAGTTGTGAGCACACAGTGATCCTACAGGGGACCCGAGCTTCATTTCTAGCATCCATGTGGGGTGACTTACAATTGCTTGTAACTTTAGCTCCAGGGTACCTCTGATACCTCTTGTTTCCATGGGCTCCATGCTCATACACTCACATGACACACACTCACTCACAGACACACACTCATACAGATAATTTTTTAATTATAAATATACAAGACCGGGCATAGTAACACACAGCTATAAGCCCAATACTCTACAGATAAAGGTAAGAATGTAAGAGGTTCAAATCCATCTTCAGCTATATAGCAAGTCTGGGCAATCTCAGGTTACATGAGAGCCTGAATCAAAAATAAAAGATGAAAAGAATGAAAAGAATTGCAAAATTAAATGGCCTACTTTTTCTCTTTTTTACTTACTTCTTTATTTATGGGTTGGAACACGTGTCATAGAGCATGGTGGTCAGAGGACACTCTGAGGGAGTTGGTTCTCTCCTAGCATCATGTGGGCTCTGGAGACTGGACTCAAGGTCATCAGGCTTGGGGCAAGAACCTTTTTCCTGAGCCATTGTGCAGGCCCAGCCCATTGTGAGCAGGCTATTTCAAATACACGCTATGGAAAACTGTGAAGATTATAAAAGCCATTTACAGCAGATTTGGTAAACAACCCTCCGAGTACAATCTGTTCTGCCACCTGTTTCATAAAATGAAGTTTTATTTAGTAAACACAACCAGACTGGCTTGTTTCCTTGCTGCTTAGGGCTGCTTCTGCACTAGATGGGCAGTGCACGGTATGTGCTGGAGACGGCATGACCTCACAAGCCTAACATATTTACTAGCTGGCACTGTGAAATCTCCCACCTCGTGGCACCAACTAGCATATGGCTTTCAGGCCTCACCCAGCTATCATACATGTGTATGTATGTATATGTTACCAAGAGATGACCAGACAACATCCCTTGAAATAACCAATTTTATATTACTAAAGTATAGTCTTTTTCATTGATAACAAAAAGCTACTTTATAATTTCAGATAGTCTCTTGAGTGTGACATGAATGGGGATTTTTTTTTTAATCTGTAGAGTTGCTTTCCTTAACAGGTACCATTCAGTATCTAGTATTGCTTTGTTGCAATAACCTGGTGCTTTTCTGTGCCTCTTTAAGTAATCCTGAAACCCAAACTTATCAACAGACACAAAAGACCAGAGATGAACAATCTCATCACTAATTAATAAGGCTCATATACCCATACAACTCTCTTGGCCTTTACACCACAAAAAGTTACTTTCAGACATTTAAAATTCTACCAGTGGATCTATCAACAGAAAGATCTACCCGGAATCATCTGAATTCTGTCCTGCCATCTCACACCCTCACAAGTCCACAGTGAGTCTTCAGGATAGAAAGTTGTCTGTGTAGTTGTAAACAATCTTCATTTATATTTGAGTCACAAACAGTAGTCTATCAGCAAACAGTGTAGGCTATACATAGACACACACAGAACACTGCTCTAGACAGATCCATGCATGCGCACACACAAACACATATTCAGATTATTGCTGTATGTGGCCATATGCACATATGTATAAATATATAAAGAATACCATTGATGCTTTGATATTCAAATTTTCCCCTTCAATTATATGTTGACTAAGTGTGCTCTTGGGTTCATTTATTATCAACTTATCTTTAATAGGTATTAAATAATGCCAGGATATAAGCTAGTATACAAATAACAGTAACTGTGAAAAGACTTGAGCAGATGATGCTCTGGGGTTGGTGGGAATTTTCTAAAGCTTATGTCTGTACCAGTCTTCTTTGATATGTTTAGCATTTTACAAAATCATTGATGTTCCATTAACTGTATGTCATCTGAGTAAAAACCAAGCATTCTGGGAAGAGTGAAATGTGCACCATGTCACACAGAAGAAAGTATTCTGTGCCCTTGGATTCTTTCCTGTCTACAATCCTCCACAGTTGGTAAAATGGTCTCTCCATCACTCCACGCTGCTGTTTCTGCTCCTGTACAAGACCCTAGGAACTGACCTTCCACACACAGCATGATAAATGTCACTCTTTACTCTGCGTATGCTTTCTTTATGACAAAAACATCTGCCTCTGAGACCCACAAACGGCATGATGGGTAATGGTATTTGCCCTCAAACCTGATGATCTGATTTGATCCCAGAATCCTGGTAGGAGAGAATCCAGTCATGCCAGCCATCCTCCCATCTCCACATGTGTACCATGGATTGCACGCACGCACACACACACACACACACACACACACACACACACAAATAAGTGCAATAAAATTTCACTTATTTATTGCTCAACTAAAATTTATCAGTCAGTAACTACTACCTAGATCTAATCATATCATCTCAAGCTTGTTTCACAGATCCCAATTGGTCTTAATAAAAACCTGGAGCCAGATATTGGGGGGTAAAGCTGAAAGATCCAAGAAGCAGAGGAACAAGCCACTAGAGAAACTTTTTACCACTACTGAATTCTCAGGCCGAAATATTGAACTTGTCTCCATGAATCCTCAACTGACTGCCTCTGAGTCATTAGTTGAAAACGAAGGGAAGAGGCACAGGACCGAACTCCCATCTCCTTCTGTCTTATTCCTTTCTCTGCCCAGCCATATCACTTCCTGTTTCAATCTTCCAAGTGCTGGGATTAAAGGTGTGTGATTCCCAAGTACTGGGAACAGAGGCATCAGATCCCAAATACTGGGATGAAAGGCATTCCACTGCCTGGCTCTGTTTCTCTTTTAGATTGAATTAATCTCCTGTAATCCAAGCTGGCCTTGAACTCACAGAGATCAGATGGACCTCTGCCTCCCCAGGGCTAAGATTAAATGTGTGTGCCACCACTGCTTGACTCTATGGCTAACTCTGTGGCTGGTTTTGCTCTTCAGGCAAGCTTTTATTTTTTAGAGAATACACAAACTATGATCACACAAGCCCTCCCTGGTTAGCTATAGCACAAGCTGACTCTAATAATCACTCATTTAAACCCCGACTGGTATCCTTGTATCCAGCTCAGTACTAGTCATCAGTGATATTCAAGAATCAGAAGAATCAGACCTCAAAGAAACCTGAGCCAGCTACAATGACCCACACGTACAACCTCAGCCTTAAGAGGCTAGGGAAGGAACAGTATAGACCCAGAGCACCACAAGCAACGTGACATCAGCAGAGTGGCCATCCCTACCAGAATGTAAGCTCACACAGGGGATGTGGATCTGCCTGCTTAGGACTTACCTTCATCCATGAGAACAGAAGAGCTACTGCCCAGTGAGACCATCAAAGCTAGTTTAGTTTTTACAACTTGATACATAATTTTACAAGATGGATCCTATGAAGCTGAAGTTGGCCTTGAACCTCTGTCTTCCCACCTCTCCCCAGCCCCCAAATTGCCAATATAGCCAACTCTTATAATGGTAGGACAAATTCTAACAGGTTTTACTAAGTTCATATTGTGCAAATATCCTCCATTATCAAAGGTCATCTATGGAACAATCTTATCTTATATATCTATGTTCACAATGGTCATGGTACCAAAAAATCCTCTAAATTAATTGCATTCACTTTTTTATGTGGGGTACATGTATATGTATGTTTGTGCATATGCATATGTGTGTGGAGGCCAGAGGTGAACATTAAGTGTCTTTCTCACCCACAGAACCTGGAGCTCAGTGCTTCTGCAAGATAAGCCAGCCAGCAGGCTTGGGGACCCAACTGATTCTGTTTCCTCAGTGCTCAGCATCATCTTTGGTTTTCTATTGCTTCAATAAAACACAACAGCCAAAGTAACTTACAAAGGGAATGGGTTATCTGGAGCTTACACTTCCAGAGGATTAGGGCTCATGATGGCGGGGATCAGGGAGCCATGGCAGGCAGCCAGAACAGCTGAGTGTTTGCCATCTTGAACCATAAGCAGGACATAGAGAGAGCCAACTCGAGATGGTCTTTTGAAATCTCAAACCCTGTCCCCAATGACATACTTTCTCTAGTAAGGTCAAGGATTTCCTAATGCCCCTCAATGGCCACTAACTGGGGACCAAGCAGTCAAATGCCCAAGACCTGTTGAGGATGGGCATCTCATTCAAACCATTGCACTAAGATTACAGCTTTTTAAGTGGGTACTGGGATCTGAACCTTATAAATAGAGCCATCTCTGCAGCCCTGTTTATTTACTGTTGATTACAGCTGGAAAGTGACTCTTGTGTCACAGGACTAAACAGGAAACAGTGACAGACAGGATGCCTGGAGTACAGCCTGCAGCGTGCTCTCGGAAACCACTGTCTGCCAAGGTGGCACACTATGCTCTTGTTTCAATTCCCTTTAAACATCAGTAAAAAATGCTTATTAATGAACAGTACAGCACATTATTTTTAATTCTTTGTTACCTATAATTCCACACCAGTACTGGCAAATGGAAAGTACACTGGCCACAATTCATTTTCCCTTCCAAGGAGTTCATATTTTAAGAGTGCAATTACACACAAGCATTTTCATTTAACCACAAATCCCTACTGTAAGCAGATGAAGTGTATACAAATACAATCTAGTAGCTGGTTTGTTAGACCAATACATTATTTAAAATGTAATGTACCCATGAGGAGAGCCATCATGTCTAAAGATGCTTTGGTACTCACACGGGTCCCTGCAGACAGAGCTCACAGGTACCTGCATTGCTTTCATGGGTGAGAAAGTTGAAGTCAGAAAAACTGTCAAGCCCCAGCAGAGGACACACACCAAGTGAGGGAGGAACCACTAAGCTGTTATACAACGTTTCTGCTGACATATTACCAGGCTACTGGTGTTTCTGTGAGTTGACAAATCCAGCTGTGTTTTCCACTTTCCACAAGTGATGATAATAGAGATGAAGTAATTGTAAGTTAGTTAATACCCTTCAAAGATATTAGTGATGGAAGTTATGCATCCAATTACAAACCCATCTTTCTACTTCTACAAATAAAGTAAATGAAGCCAGGTTGATTGCTACCCATTAGCATCAGAAGGCAAACTAGGAAGAGGTAAGCTGCTCCAGTCTCCAGGGAAACACTTTAGGCTGCTCAGTAATATGCACACTTCCTCTGATTTCAGGGTGCTTAGAATAATTTATATGCATAGCCCTTAAAACAAATACAGCTCAAGTAATTGCAGCAATGAAATAGAATTTTTAAGAGGAAAGTGGTTTAATGAAGACTAACAGATATCCAGCAAATGTCAGCATAAAAAAGCATCCCAGTGCATGAAGCACCAAAACCATTCCCACCATCCCTGCCTGGACCCCTCCCAAAGTTAAGGAAAGGATACTGGCCTTGGTTAGTGCCAAGTGACAATCCAAGTGGCTGAAATGCTACAAAATGGTAGCATTTTCCTTTTGGAGGAGAACAACATACAACTCTCTGATTTCTCCAGTGCTCCTAATAGATTTTGGGAGTGGAGGGTATAAGCACATGTGCCTATGGGTATGTGAATCTATGCTCCGTAAATGGTATTTGGTGCTTATTAAAAGGATCTAAATCTAACATGTGCAACATTTTTATTTCTCAGTTTACTTTTATTGTTTTGGATTTTCTTGAGAGAAAGAGAATTCATGAGTACCTGTATTTGTGAGTTTCCTATTAATTAAATATACAAGACAATATACATAAACAATTAAATGTGCATAAATAACTGAATATGTACAACTGAATGTGCATAGGCAATTAAACATGTATGAGCAGCTGAGTGTGCATAAACATATAAGCACAAACAACTGAATATGCACAAAAAATTACATATGAATAAATAATCAAACATGCATAAACAATTTAATATACAGAAAATAACTGAAGTAATTCTAGATTGCTACAATCTCCAAACCAGCCAAGGCTACAAAATGAGATCGTATTTTTAAAAGTTGAAGATCAAGAAAAACATATTATCCATGTATGATGACAGTAAAAAACTACAACATAAAATGCAAAAGTTGAATTCATCATGCGCTCAAAGAAACCCCAGGGGAATGTCTAACAGACTTAAGGTGATAAACAAAAAGGATATTAAAACACCAAAAGGCCAACTGGAAAATAGATATAATCAATATGATAGGTGAATGGCTATGATCCTTAATTAAAATTCTATAAGATAAAGGAGACTTGATAAAAGATAAACACACCTTCGAGAAATTCACAGGAGAAATACAAATGACCAAAGAATGCGAATGCACAGACGGATGGTTCATTTTAGAAGATTCTTAAAGCAGCATTTCTCAGACTATGAGTCATGACCCTTGGAAGTCAAATGACCCTTTCACAGGGGTCACTTAAGATCATAGAAAAACACACTTATTTACATTATGATTCATAACTGTCGAAAAATTACAGTCATTAAGTAGCAATGAAAATACTTTTATGGTTGGGGATCACCACAAAATGAGGGCCTGTACTGGAGGGTCGCAGCTTTAAGGTTGGGGACCACTGCAAAGGAAGTGACTACAAATGAGAGATTGTCATCTTCATCATCTTACACACAGATGCCGTGAACAAAAGTCTGTGGACCGAGAGCTATGCTCCAGGCATGATCAGTTCAGCAAAGACTTTTTTTTGTATGATACTAAGTTTAGGGTTCATCAGAATAAGTACCATCAGACACTGTGAAAAGTAATTTTGCAATGTGTATCAAGAGCCATAAAATAGTTTCTATGACCCAGTTATTAAAGTTCTTGAAACTTACCCTAGAAAACCATCAGCACAGCAGATAGTGTGCAAGGTGTTCATCACAGCATAATTTATAATATCAAATGTATTAGAAGCCTAAATCCTTAACAATAAGGAATGATTACATAAATTACAGAATATTCAAATGACATTTAATTATGCAGACATTAAAATTACATGTTCAAAGGCCATTTATTGATTTAGGAAAATGCTTATGAAAAAAATTAGAGTTTGCATTTTGAGAAGATTTTCATGTAAGTAATTAAAATGACCATTATTCTTATTTTCCACTGACTTTCTATTTAATGCATTTTCATGCCCACAAAGCACCTAAGATTTTTTAATTTCTTTCTTTTATCTTGTTCTGTTATTTTGTGTTTTGAGACGGGGTCTCATGCTGGCAGTAAGGCTGGTTTGGAACTCACAGCAATCCTCCTGCCTCAGCCTCCTGAGTTCTGGGATTATAAAGGCATGAGTCATAATATCTTGCTCTATCCATATCCATCTTATTTCAGAATAGAGTCAAATAAAAAGTCAGACAACAGCAAGACAATTGTTTGATGGAGCTGAAGAGGTGGATAGAACTTCACAGGTGATGAGCACATACGAAGGAGTGAGAGAGAGATGGTGAGTGGTAACTGCTTCAAAGAAACCCCAAACAGAGAGGGGATGGGGAGGAAACCAAGTATGAAACAGCAATAGCAGGGCACAGAAGAGACCTAGAAACAGGGAAGGCAGGAGCCAGGATGTGCTGCTAAGTGGTGAGGAAACACCACAGAATCAAAGCTGAAGAATTTCTTTGCATGGTGTATTAATAGTTTTATGTAGATTACACAAGACACTTACAAGAAGCATTATTTGTTTCTTGTAACACTGATCACAGGAAGGGCCCAGAGGGATGTCACAGGGGAAAAGCAGAACCATGTCCTTGCCATGAAAAGCACTAACAACAAAAACTGAAAGTCTGAGAAGACCAAAATAACCTGTCTGTGTAAAAGATGATCCTAGTGAATGAAGGTCAAAGCTGCAGCTTAGTCCTTGAACGACTGGGCTGTGCAGAGGCAGACTGGAATCTGCAAGGTCATCAGCCCCTGAGCACAGCCCTCCCTCCCCAGAGCTTGGATCCAGCCTGCACAGCTACCTGTCCCCTTCCAAGGAACAGCGGGCCATCTTTTATCATTTCTGTGCTTCTCAGTGCAGGAGCTGTGTACACAGTAGGTTTACAGAGAACACAGCTGGCCACAAAACCAAATAACATTTCAACCTAAAGCCAACCATAGCCCCCTACCCCAAGAATCAAAAGAGCCCAATGTGGGTGAAAATTGCTAACATCTCAAGGAAAACTAGTGGCATAATTAATTCCACAAGGAAAATGACAGATTTTGACAAGGAAATGATTTCTGTGTCACTAAAAGGAAGAGGTAGATGCTGTGCCATCCATTATACACTCCAGCAGAATCAGAACTGAAGAGTGTCTATGTGATTCTGCTCCAACAACCTGATTTCTCAAAGAAACCTGTTTGGACTCAAGTATATCTCAAGGCTAATGCTTTCAGCAGTTGAAACCCACTTCCTGCCTTACTCAGCCTGGTCCTTCCCTCTGCAGAAGCCTGGCTTCCTTTCTGTAGCGATGTAGCCTACCACGCTGCTGCTCTGCATACTACCGGAGGATGTTGTGTGAAAGCCCCTGCAGGACACCAGCCATTTCCCCGTCTGTTGCTTCCCGACTCCTCTCTGGTTTTGACCTCTGATCCCTGTCTGACTTCTTGAATTTCTGCTCTTTCATCTGTGAACACTTCTCTCCAAGAACAGATTTGTTCTCCAGCTCACATCCAGGGCTGTTTCTCCAGTCGGTTTGTTTCCTTTCCTTCTGTTTTACTTGTATGTCTTTACTTTAAGACCAGCTCCTGAATCTGCAGTTTCTACCCATATGCTTCGTCTACTAAAAGGGACGTGACCTAACATGAATCATGACTTTGATGTTCCCGTTGTCCACTCTCCTGCTGCGGTCTGGAGACTCCAGGGGTATGGGGCTTGATCTGGCTCCAACATCTGCAATTCTGTTGGTTCTCAGGCAAGTCTAGCCTGACTGTAGGTTCCTGTCCCAAGGCATACGTACAGGGCCAGGTCTGGTGCAGGCAGCAGCTCACCCATGCGACAGGACAGCCTTCACTGACAGAGAAAGACCAGCTTCCAATGAAGACTACACAGGCTGCTGTATTTCTCTGAGGAAAGACCACTGCTGCTTGCCCTGCCCTAATCTCTGCATTCTCCTCCGATGGCACCTCAGCTTCTCAAGCAACCCTCTGACCCAGACACACAGTATGTCACTGTGTTCCTCTGAAACACCGTGAGATTTTAACTCTCAGCCTGGGAGTTATTTTTTTCTATTCACATTCAAGTTCATTACTGACTCATTCTTTTCCCTAGCTTGAATGAACTTATGTCATGTGACTTTTCTTTCTCTGAAAAGGGACTTTCCCACATTCTGAATCTCCAACGTTCCTCTCAGCTTGGCTTCTGGTTCCTCAAGGCCTAAAATGCCTTTCAGAGTCCATGGCTGTAACTTGGCCCTGTGAAATGAGAGATGATAAGAACCCTGCAAATCTCAAGTCGGCAACTATATCAAGAGTGCGGTGGAGCTTTTACAACGGGGATTCCATCCTTGAACACAAAATTAACTAATTAACTCAAGTTTATATCCAGTAGATGGTCATCCAAAGGCAGAAGGGCACAGGAAATGCTCAGAGAGCAACCTTTAAATCTATTCATACTCTGACCTTCCATCGATCAATATTCATTTAATAAACAGATGAGTGAGAACACAGAGAGGAGAGGACAGATGGAATGAAGCACTGGGAAGCTTGGGATATTTTCAAAGGCTGGATTTGATCCTGTCAAAACGATGGGGTCATCGAAGACTAAAATCAAGTCAGCATTTGCGAATTCCAAGTTTTACGTTTTAAACCTTTCTGTGTTAGACAATGTATGTTTAGATTTGACCATGTTTATGGACTTGAGCTTATCAGACAATGCCTATAAAACATCAGTACTTGCAAGCAATGAAATAAAAACATCACTCTGAAGAAATGGAAGACTTAGCTTATAGATGGTGGAAGTCCACTGGAAAGTGCTTTGAGGCACAAACTAATTGATACCAATTAAAAGTTTGTCAGTCTATGAGTGAGGGACAGAGCTCTTTCTGAACTATTTCTGGCTAAGTTGTGGAATACCCCTGCCCACCTCTTGGTACCCTGCCTCCTCAGCAGCCTGTCTTTCATCTTCTGAGGCTCTGGTGTGAGATGATGGCTTCTTCCAGGCCCAGAAGTTTTCTCCCAAGCCTCTTTTTCTTGTCATTGGCTCCCCAAGTGGACTCCAAATTGCATAATGGGGCATTCTGAGGACTTACTGTTTTCTCTAACTGAAACCAAGGCAGGCAGGTGCTGAATAAACAAGGACCTCAGAGGGTAAAATATAATAATATGCCATCAACATAAGACACATGACCAGGTAAGCAAAATATACATAGATAAAAATGTGCACCTGATGAGCCAGAATGTAGATGTTGTGTCCAACGTCCTTTGGGGAAACGCCATCATCCCCTCCCTCCTCATCCCTGTGGTCACATTCTAGTCCCTGGTTATAGGCATTCTTCATCACGTCCACCTAACAATAAATAATAAATAAATAAGTAGTGAGAACATTGTCTGAAAGGTGGCAGCAACACATCAAATTATTTATGAGCTATAACTTAAACTGGAAGCTTCATGACAGCCAAAAATATAAAAGCTCTGAATAAACAAACTCTGCCTTTTCTCTCATATCAGACTCTAGATTTAAATGTATGCATGTGCCTATCTGTAGGGTGGGGTGGGGGTTAGCTAAAGGAAGGGGAAGCTGATGAGACAGGGTACTAGAAAATGTGTGCAATGACAGCAGCAGCAGGGTCTGAGGGAAGTGGAGGGGCCAGCAAAGGGGAAGACAGCATGGATAGTGTGGGAGGGACCAGGAAGAAAAAGCATAATGGCTTATGTTGGTTTCCACTGTGAACCAGACACAGACTAGAGCTATCTGGAGTTCCAGTCCGGAGACTGCCTCCTTAACAGTGGCCTAGGCAGCATTTTTTTCAATTGTGAATTGATGTGAGAAGGCCTCCTGGCCCACAATATCCCTAAGCAGGTCAGCCTAGGCTGTATAAGAAAGGCAAACGACTGTGAGCCTGGGCACAAGCCAGTCATCAGCTTCCTCCACAGTTCCTGTCCTGACTTCCCTCAACGATGGGCTGAGGTGGAAGTACAGGTCAAGCAGACCCTTTCCTTCATAAGCTGCTTTTGGTCATGATGTCTATCCCAGCAGGAGATATCCAACTAGTATAACTTATTGGTGCAAAACATGCCATAACAAATCAGTAACATAGATCAACAAAAATAATTTTTTAAATATTCCTGAAAACAAGTTATTTAAATGAACATGAAATCATATTGTGACAATGTTTCTGTTTACCTTGAACTTCTATCTTGAACACTAGTACACTGAAGTCTCCATGATTTAAGAGAACTTGGAATCCTGAGCAACATGCACTATCTATTGAACACTCAGAAGGGAGCTGAAGGATGGATGCTGGCCCTGTGCTGGGCACTGGAGACCCACAAGGGACAAGGTCAGTGTCTCTGCAGGGGGTCAGCAGTCACTGCTCCTATGCCAGGTCTGGGCGGGGCATCTACTTCAGTCTGAGGGTGGATTGTGTAGAAGGAAGTAGATGATGGAAAAGGGTGTAAATGACAGAGACTCTTTTCCAAGTGAGTGCACAGTGCTTTGTCAGATACGTACATAATCAGTATCCCAGGTAACCAGAGAATAGGGTATCCATAGTACTTCTTACTCTACTGCTTGTAGAGACAAGGCTTTCACTAAATAATGCAAAGTCAAACTATGTATTTTTTCCCTACATTTATCCTTTATGACTTCATTCTTCACCAGTGAATCCAGAGAATGTGGCCTCAGCCTTCACAGGACTTCCTACAACACCAACCGCATCTCTGATATGAGGGAACTTTGTTATGGGAGCACTGAGCAGTGTGGCTTGAGCATGCTCTCTGGGTATCTGGACCCCATCGCTCTGAAAGCATGCCTAAATTGCATCATAATTTGTTTGCCCAAAGGGAAAAGGAATAGAGCTTTTGATTGGCACCCCATGAAGTCATGATCACGATTCCCTCTTTCTCTGAGGCCAGGCATTGTGTGAGAGTTCATTCCCAAGAACGACTCACAAAATATACAAACAAAATTTATCTGTGTTTTTGGAAAAGCACAAACAACACTTGGGAGTGTGGTAAACATGCTCTTTAGATACCGTCATACCTGGGTGTCTCTAAGGGAACTAGCCTCAGTACCTCCTGAGGATTCTACGTCCCACTATAAACTGAAGCAATCTGCATGTAAACTATACACCTATTCACACCCTCCTGTATACTCAAAATCATCTCAAGATTACTTTCAATATGTGGCTTATGCAAACATTATATAAATCATTACATTCATAGGCAAAAACAAGATAACAGTCTGTAGGTGTTGATAAATTGTGCTTTTGTAAAATTCTTTCAGCCAACAGATTGTCATTCAATAAGGCTGAACCCACTAATACTAACAGACAACTATGCCCAAAAATCATTAAACTAAAGCCAAGATAATTTTTTTTCTTTTGGAAAAGGCCATTTATATATAGCTAAGCAGAGTGTGGACATTTAGCTAAGAGAAGTGCTAAACGTGGATGGAGTAATGGGTCAGAGTCAAGTGTACTTCCTGCTCTTGCAGATGACCCCACGTGAGTTCTCAGCACCCATGTCCAGGCACTTGTAACAGCCTATAATAACTTTGGCCTTTTCTGACCTCCAAAGGCACCAGAACACACATCACACATCACACACACACACACACACACACACACACACACACACACACACACACACACACACAAACCAAACAAACAAACAAACAAACAAACAAAAAACAGAAAAATAACTCTAAAATAAAACCTAGTGAATCCACAGGCCTGAGTCACATGGGTCTTTGCCACCCTCCTGAGTACAGGCCATGGTGTTCCTGTCAGCCTTGCTGAAGAAGCAAGAGATGCACCCTAACAGACAGCCTGAGCACGTGCTCTTACCAGATGCCACCCTAACAGACAGCCTGAGAAGTGTTCTTACCAGATGCCACCCTAACAGACAGCCTGAGCACGTGCTCTTACCAGATGTCACCCTAACAGACAGCCTGAGAAGTGCTCTTACCAGTTCCTTTGGTCTCATGTTGAAGAGAATTCTCTCCGCATTCTCGCTATCATGCCTGCTCTCCATAATGGCCAGCAAAAGCTTGGAGGCATTGTTCTGGGGACAAGGAGTGGGTCAGTACACAGGCAAAGTTCTCATCACAGATTAACAATTTCCTGCATTTGTGTGAACTGAGATCACAGGGGTCCTGTGAGGTAGCATGATTTTGGGTTGTAAGAAAAGACTCTGAGCCAAATATTGGGAGAAGGCTGAAATATCAGAGAGAAAGCACCACAGTCAATTCTCACCCAGCTGTCTTGCAACTTCCTCAGCCTCCCTCCTGGTCTCTTCTGCCTGTCACTTCTGTCTGCCTGGTTTCTATGAGCCCTTATATACCCTGTCCCATCCAGATTAGGATTAAAGGCCCGTAGCCTTGAACTCACAGAAACAGAAGAAGTTCTGTCTCTGGAGTTATGGGATTAAGAGTGTAGGTCTCCACTCCCAGCTTTCCCTGTGCTGGGATTAAAGGTGTGTGTGACTGACTCACAGCTGTTTATCCTTGTACTCAAGGATCAAGGATTTCCTGAGCTGTCTGCCCAGGATTTGACTGTGTGGTCTCTCTGATATCCCAGAATTTATTAAATATTTAACATTTATCTACAGTCCTTTTTGTTTTCTCAATCTGGTGAAATTTGAAAATTCTTATTTACTTTGTAAAAAAAGAATATTTTATTCCATTGTCAATACAAAATAAAAGCATTGGGTCATGAAAGATGGGGGATATTTTATGAGAATTTTTTTTGAGACAGAGTTTCTTTATGTAGCTTTAGCTGTCCTAGAACTTACTCTGTAGACCAGGCTGGCCTCAACTCACAGAGATCCTCCTGAGTACTGAGATTAAAGGTATACGCCACCACCTACCCCCAATGGGAAATATTTTAAAATTACGAGTGTTTAAATGGAAGATTGACTAGATACTACATTAAATAGAAATATATTTTTCCAATGCTTTTTAAGTTGAATTTCTCTGCTTACTTTTTAATAATCAGATATATCCTGATTAATAATCAGGATAATCAGAGAAACAGAAATCAGTGACAGCTTATGGACATGGCAAACATATAATTTAAAGAATTTAGTAAAACCATTTTTAAAGTAAGGTAATATTTGTAGCTTGAAATTTTACGTAAATTTGTGGATTAATATATGAAGTTCTAATTTTTTGAGTTAGAAACATAAAGGTGATTTGCTGGCAGCTCTCTTACCTCACATTTTTTATTGACATTTTTCTATTAGTGTATGTTGCCAGATGTTCCAATTTAGTTACAAACAAACTACTTCAAGGACTGTTGAATACTCGAGATATCAAAGTATAGAGCAAATTCAATTCTAAATGGGCACCAGAAAGTCACTGCCAGAAACACTCTGTCCTATGACTCCTGAAGTGTGCGTGTGTGTGTGTGTGTGTGTGTGTGTGTGTGTGTGTGTGTGTGTGTGTGTGGAAGGAGGTTAAAGACATGTCTGAGAGACTCAGAGTCCACATGTTTTTAGAATGAAATAACTAAGCTGAATGGTGTTTGGTGTAGGTGAACAGAGCATTGACTGATAAGACTGTGTAAATTAACTTCAGTTAGATTTGTTTCTAACTGCTCCCCAATTTGCATCCAATGCTCCCCAAACTGCCCAACACCTCCTTTAAAAGGACGTCTAATGATTCTGAGACAACAAGGGTGACAGCAGGTCAAGTCAATGCAGCGCCATCGCCAAGGATTTCAGGGCAGTGGACAGCATTTTTTTTTTCTTTTCTGCTCCATTTTTGTATTTTACAAATATTTTCAAATCTTAAAATCCATTTTTAAAATCTAGGTTCCAAACAATGGATGTTAAGAAATATGGCTTAGGGATTATGGGGAACAATAAATCCTTAGAGCCACATGAGCAAAGCACCATGGAATTAAGAGGTGACACCTTGGCACAGGGCGAGCTCTAAAATGAGTCACTCTGCAGGGCCAATAGAAAAGAGCTTTAAAATGTATCCAGCTTCTAAATGCCTTTGGCAGTGTGGTGCTTTTAACCAATTTTCTTTCTTATACTTTGTGAGAAAAGAAAGAAATCTTGTGAAAAGACATCCTGAAATCTGAAATAACTTGGAAGACATGAGCCTGGATATACTGAAAACCCAGCACAAGTATTTCTGATAGCAGGCTTGTTCTGCCGGTGGAAGCTGGATTCTTCCTAAACAAGACATAAACATCTCACCTGTTAACAAATGTGACACTTGAACCAGTTACAAAAACTAAAATACAAAGTGAAAGATGAGACAAGCATCTGAGAAATTCATTAAGCCATACATTAAATGAGTAGATTTAGTAAAACTGTAGTTTGTATAATATTGCATTTAAATTGTATTATGTCACAAAGTATGTATTTATAATGTTATATTATATTGAAAGTATATTACTAAAACTATGGATAAGTAAGCCATCAAATCCAGGAGTCAATGTTACTAAATAATTTATTCTTTAAAATGTCTCATCTCATAAACTTTCCTAAACTTGTCAATATATATATTTCTGCCTTACAGGGCTCTCCTATCAGGTAGTAAGATATACAAAATCTAAAATATACAAGATCTAAAAAGTATACTCATTTCAGTCTTTAAGCATTAAAGCCATATTAAAAGTATTTTAAGAAAAGCAAACACAGTTGTTGCTTTAGATGTGCCCTGAAGTATATGATTGCCATGTGTTTAAATAAACTGTGCTACTGAAATAAATAAAAATTAAATGATCCATTTTTGAAGAATTTTGGTTTGAATACCTAGTATTTTGGTTCATTAAATCACCATTATTTTTCAACCTAAGTTCTGGATTTGTAAACAGCCTGTGCAGTTATACTCTGTGAAGCTTATGAGTCATTTAACATGAAAAGCCATGTTTTAAAATATAGCCTTTAAAAACATTTTAAATAAAACACACACACACACATATATATAATAGAATAAAATATAGCCTCTAAACAGATAAAGAACTTCAGAGGTAAAGGGGGGCTCTGGATATTTTATCTCTATGAATTAGTTAAAGTTGAATTTAAGTGATAAAATGACAAACTTTTTTAGTGCCTCCAGTTGGGTTACCCTTCACTAACTGAAGCAAAAGCATAAGGAGCACAGCCAGGAAGGGAGGGGCCTCAGCACAGCCAGGAAGGGAGGGGCCTCAGCACAGCCAGGAAGGGAGGGGCCTCAGCACAGCCAGGGAGGGAGGGGCCTCAGCACAGCCAGGGAGAAAGGGGCCTCAGCACAGCCAGGGAGGGAGGGGCCTCAGCACAGCCAGGGAGGGAGGGGCCTCAGCACAGCCAGGGAGGGCAGCCTCCAATGTGAAGGTGGACCAGTGTGGTGGTGGTGGTGGTGCAGGTATTAGATCCTACACACACAGTATGGATAAAAGCAGAATAATATAGAGTCCAGCACAGTATTCACAGTAGTAAATTTGTATATAACCCACTATATACAAACACCATTTTGGATTCTCCTCAGCCACTAACTTAACTGCACAGAGCTCAACTTAATTTTCTATCAAAATTAAGACCTGGCTTTAAAAAAAAAGTGTGTTTAAGCATATGGTGAGAGTTTTTTTGTTGTTTTTTTGAGACAGAGCTTCTCTGTGTAGCTTTGAAGATTTTTCCAGAACTCACTCTGTAGACCAGGCTGGCCTTGAACTCCCAGAGATCCACCTGCCTCTGCTTCCCAAGTGCTGGGATGTTGTATGTAGTTTCTGGCCTGGACTTTTGGGCCTGGCCTCAAGGTTTGAACCCATAGTCCCACAGAAACACACAGATGCTTGTATTATTTTTACACTGATCGACCTAGGGCCCAGGCATATAACTTGCTAACTCTTTACTCTTAAACTAATCTATTATTCTTATCTTGTTCAGCCATTCGGCTTGGTACCTTTTCTCAGCAGCATTTCAACTTTTTTCCTCTGTGTCTCCTGGCATCTCTGTGATATCTCTGCTTTGTTCTTTCTGTTCACAGTTTTCTTAGTCTGGTAGCCCTGCTCACACTTCCTGTCTGGCCAATCAGCTTTTAATTAAACCAGTAGGAGGAACAAATATTTACAACATACCATAATCCCACTATCTCCCGGTCCATGTAATGAGTTTTATTTGTATAAGTTGTGCATGTGGAGGCCAGAGGACAACCTTAGATGTCTCTTAGGTACACCATTCACCTTGTTTTGTGAGATAGGGTCTCTCAATGGCCTACAGTTCATTGGTTAGGGGTTATATCAGCAGGGCAAAGATTCCCAGACATGCTTCTCTTCTGCCCTAAGATTAGAAGGGCATATCACCACACTGGGCTTTTCAGATGGTTTCTGGGGACCAAACTTGAATTCTGTACTTAAAGAGCTATTACTTAGTCCCTGGGTTTTATTTCAACCAGTGTAAACACTCAACACAATAATGTGGCCTTAAGTAACTTATGTAACTTGAGTATCATTTCTTAGCATGTTAGATTTATGTAGGTCGTTGTGGTTTTTTATTTATTTGTCTATTTCTGTTAGATATTTGAATGCCCTTATGCTTCTAAGCTTCAACAGATAGAATTTTCTGGAAATGTACACCAGAAACAAGATGAACACTATGATCAGGAAATGGTGAGATTCTAAAGTAACTCAAAGAAGACAGACATTAAAATAAAATTCCACATTCCTTTGTGGTGTCTAATTGTGACATTAGGTAGAATTCTGAAGCCAGGGCAGATTAAAATCCAATGATGCCGTGGGTACTCAACACCTTCCACTTCTGTCTATAATAAAAACCGGGAATTAAAACAGAGGAAAAGAGGGAAGCTGCTTCATCACCTGGAGCATAGACCCTCACATGAGCGTGGCCCATGGGTGAATCACACTTTCCTGTCTCACTGAGTGCCTTGTGAGCTCACTGTCCACACCTGTCAGTGTGAGGTGAGATGCTAATGCTGTTTTGTACAATCGCTTGGAGACTTGGCGTTCACTCTGAACGGAAGGTGCACATGGAAAGTGCCAGGGTCACACTACCTTCAGCTGCAGCACCAAGTCCATTCTGTATTTGCCAAGAGGGTTGATGTCACTCAGAATCAAGGCAATGATGATGTCGATTCCATTCGATTCGTGAGTGGCAATACAGGTCTAGAAAAGAAGAGATCTGTAAAATGGCATGTTATTTTGACACAACACTAGAAATGTTAACAGAACACTAGAAAGGTTAAAATACCTGGTACTGACAATGTTGGACATTTTAATTAGTGTTTTGGGTAGAGTCTACCAGTTGATTGGTAGTGGCAAAAGTCCCTGGGCACAAAATACTAAAACATTGTGAAAAATAACTGTCTTTGACACAAAGAACTATAGAACTTCAAAGACAACTGCGTAAGTTAAAACTCTACCAATCACCAACACAAAAGGAGATCCTTGAAGTGTGAATATTAAGGTAAAAGAAAATCAGCAAGGGGGGGCAAGAAAAGGGGAGATGCATATGAATTTCACAAGACTCAGAGACCATGTGACTGTGTGTTTTAGGTGGGGAGAAAGGTCACAGGATTCTTGCACTTTAGTATTTGTGGAAGGATGTGATTTAGAAAAACACAGAAATATCCCAAGAGAGCAAAATGCATGCCCTGGATGAAGGTCCACTGAGTGCTTCATTCTACAGAAGCAGCTTGAAAAACTGACACCCTGGTGAGTCACACAAGAAAGGATGGTCCCTGCCATAGGATGGCTTGGCCTGGACCTGGTATCTCAAGAACATTTGTAGAGGAAGGTGTAGTGCGAACAAGTGCATCACCTTGACCTAGACGTGTGGCCTCTTGACCAGTGTTGGTCTGGGACTCACCTATGACCATCGAGGCTGCAGCAACTTAAGATGGAATGCACATAGCCACTCAGTCTCTCAGCTTCCCATTCTCCCTTGGAAGGAAGACCCCTTATGTTGAGAGGATTGTCCCAGCCTCCCTTCTTAATCCTTTATATTTGTAAGTTTGCCTATAACCCCTTTAATAAATATTAACCTTTCAATCAATTGTCAGTGATTAATTACCAGTAACAGAAATGTATTTCTGTCCAACAGAAATACCAACTGAAATTGTATCCTGAGTCTTCTGCTTATGAAAATATCTGCCAAATGGACCTTTCATGCATTTTCAGAGCATGGGGAATTATCCAGGTGGGGCATGTTATTTTATTATAAGTTTTTACTCTGAGAAATTACTTTGTTTCAGTAAGATATTTTCAAAACTCAGTTGCATTCTGTTACCACAAATTTGGAAGCATCTGATAGACTTTTCAAAAATGAAAAAGTAGTGAAAGAGATATATCATATACATATTTTCTACCATAAAAAAGTTTTATTGACCAAACTCTGAATTTCTATACTTTGCATTGGCTTTTAATCAGTGGTCAAGTATGTATTTATCATTGTAGGAAAGTAAAATATAATCTTGAAAATAAAGGGAAAACATCTGCAAACTCCTTTAGTGTCATAAACATATTACAGAGAAGAAAGTAATATCCTCATATGATTAACATATTTCCATCATATGAACCAACAGGTGTATGTATGTCCATGTGGGTGTCCATGTGCATATTCAGGCATGTGTGTGCACAACAGTACAACATGTGTGAGGACAGTCATATAATCTGAAAGAGAAAAGTGGACCTTTTCACAATTCTTTTCTATACCAACCACTGATGTTTATGTCAGTCACATCTTTAAAGTGACTGACATGGAAACTCTGCCCCTGAACCTTGCCTGTGATGGCAGCTCCAAGATGCTTCATAGATGCTAAACAATTCTCAAATGTCAGATGACATCATCTCCTTTACTCCCTTACATGGCCTGTCTTCTCCCAGAATGTATCCTTAGAGCAGAGCAAGGCATTCTCTCGCACATGCATGTGTACCAACATCAAAAGAGCTCAGAAAGTCCTCTGTTTCTCTGCCGCTCCCAGATGGCAGCACTCTGAGGCAAAGCCAGGTGGTCTCTGGCTCAGGAGTCACTTACCAGCAAAAGGAAAACAGCAAGACCCACTTCATAAACTCATCAAGTGTGTAACACGAGTATCAGACTAGCTCACTGAGTGTGTAACACGGGTACTAGAGTCCCCTTAAACTGCAGTAGAGCCTAAGGTGTTATTTCAAGGTGTTAGGCTCTCACACATCTGGAGAGATTCCCTACACAGAAAAACTGAATATTGGGAAATATAGTATTTCCCTTTTTTCAGTGAATCTTGTATCTTAAATATTTTCATAGGAATCTTCTTTCATAATGAAACTTAAAATGTGGTCTAGCATTTGCTAGTCTGCAATGCCACCTTTGTATGTTTGTGAGAAAAGCAGCAATGCCTGTCAGAGTGAGCAGAAAGGTCCCCAGGTACAAGAGGCTGACTCTACGTCTAGCCTGGCACACTGCTCCTGAGTCATGGTTCCCATCGCCCAAAGCTCTGTTGTCATGGTTACCTGGTTTTCGTGGCACGGGCCCTGGCAGTACTCGGTCAAGCTCTCCAGGGTCTGGTTGACCAAAGCTACATTCTTCTCATTGATGTAGAGCCCCAGCAGGCCCAGGCCGCCTGTGGTGCTCCCACAGATGCAGTCCAGGAACTGAAGAGTCTCACACACTAGGTTGTGGTTTGTTTTATTGTTTTGATTCCTCAAGAAGTTCTAGGGGGGTAAAAAAGTACAGCTGAAGGACTGAGATGAAAACCTGGGGAAAAGGGACCTGGCCACATTCATCTCCCTCCCCCCTCTCTCTCCTGCCTCCCTCTTTCTCTCTCTCTCTCCTCCCTCCCTCTCCCCCCCTCTCTCCTCCCTCCCTCCCTCTCGGTGTGTATGTTACTCACTAAGATTCCTTGTAAGTATGGACTTCATACAAACAAGGGACACCTTGAATGAAGAAAGAGGCCCAATGAAAGAGGTAATTAATAAGAGAACATAATGGGTGTGAATATGTCTAAGCATAATGACATGAATGGGAATGTCATAATAAAACTCATTATTTTTCTAAGAGGGAGGCAGAGAAGAGGTTGGAGGGGGCTGGGAAAAAAGGGAGGGGGGACATAAAACAAATAGATACAATTTTTAAAATACAAACTCATTTTTCAAGCTAATTTTAAAACTAAGTAATATTTAAATACTGATGCACTGTTTCTCTTAAAAGAGAGGCCCTTTGGGTTTCTAATAAGAGCACCTCCAGAACAGTTCATAATAAGCACTGGTCCACAGTCATCATTTTACCTACAGAGGGTGGAAATGACTGTGAAAAGTAGAAAGGAATAAGAAAATAAAATGTTCTGGGGAGGGGTCCAACTCCCAAATGAAGCTGTTGAATTCAGACAACCCTGTGTGAGCCGTGTTGTCACTGAGCCGTGGCCATGGTATTAAGACCACGGTACGGGAGCGGAAGCCCGTCACGTTTCTCCACTTCCACAAATGATTCTTAGTCAGTGCACATACACACAAAAGAGACCACTGCTCACTTCCTGTTAGCATAGAAAATGTCATAGAAAGCTGCAAGCTTGTCCCTGGCAGCGTGGTGGATTTGGGTTAGGAAACATTTCCATATGTATAGATAAGACCTGCCAAGAAATAAGTGATGTAGCAATGCATGAAGTTACTAAATGAAACAGCTGAAAGTCTATATAATGTATGTTCTCTTGAACAGAAGGGTTACATGCATACGTAGATCAGGGTTTGTGCACAGACTTTTCTAGAAGAAAACAATCTGTTATTAGTGCTCTACCTTCGGGGAATAAGCTAAGGAGAGAACAAGAGAAAAAAGAAAGGAAGAGAGAGATTTCCTGTTGTAATATACTTACAGATATCTATTTATTTATTTGAATTTGTTTTTACTATTTGTTCTTTTTAGCACCAAAGCAGTCTTCCATGGTATCTGAACCACATTTCTTTGAATGACATAAAGTCAGACATTACATCATCTGCCCTGCAGTCTGCGACTCACACTGTCAGGGTGCATAGGTTAGAATGAGCAGGTGGCATGCCCAGCAGTCTATGTCCACACTGTCAGGGTATATGGGTTAGACTGAGCAGGCAGCAAACCGTACAGAAGCCTGACCTAAGCTGCACAGGCTGGTCCACATGAGCCATGCTCACCCATCATTCAGTCAAGAGTATCTCATCACTATCTAAATCTACCATCTCCTGCCTTTCAGACCCCTTGTGTTCTAGACAACAGTCAGCACAGCTCCTCACTCTGCTGCTTTCTGCCGTGGACAGAAGTTCTGAGAACCAGATGACTTTGTGGAAATAAAAGGTAGGAGGTCCTAGGCAGGACCTACTGCAGAAACCTCAGTCAGTTCAATATAATTCATCAACAAAAATCATTTGCCAGCTATGCTAGCTAGTAGGCTGGCACAGTGGGCATGTCTTTCTTGGAAGCAGTCTGTCAAATGGAAACTCTTCAGGTGAGCATTCTCAATCTCCCTCAGTCAGGCCAATCAAGATAGCTCCTTTCAGGTGCCTTTGATATGGTGTCATGGGCAACGTACACAAATAATTCAAGACAGACAGTCTTAAGGTAGCCCTAGTCTACCCATCTAACAGAGGAAATGGTGTTAGTGGAGATATTACGGTGTAGGCTACATTAACTTGCAAAATAATTTTCTCTATTATAAAAAATGCTTTACATTACTTTGTTTCTAATAATCATAAGATATGCTCAACATTGCACTTAACGCTATGGACTATAAATACCTTAGTCTAAAACCATGAAAGGCAGATGAAGATGAAGAAACCCCACAGAGGCGAGCAGATGTGTCAACGGAGCTAAGACAGGGGCTCTGGACCACAGGATGGCAATGTGTAGATTTATTCATTTGTTTCTTTTGTTTTAATGCTCACACGTTTGTCCTCATGTTTCAACAGGGCATTGCTGTCTTTGTTCATTATCCAGAACTCTCTCCTAAGTTACATATTAGCTTCACTTAGATTACTCACAGCTGCAGGCTACAGAGCTCACCCATGGGGAGTAGAGGACACACACACACACCTGTAGCTCCCGGTTGTGATTCTCACACAGTAACTGCAGGAACCTGAGGATGGGCCGCATGATGGTGATGGCAGGGCTCATAGTAACTTCCTCTGCAGACTTTTCCTCCACACTTCCTGCTTCCGGTCCTGGGCATATCATGTCTATTTCCGGGTCCATCTCTCTTCTGTACACACAGTATGCTTTGGAGGTGGCTGAAGATGCTTCTGTGAGCTGCCCCTTCATTCCTTCTTTTAGATGAAGCGATGGATCTCTCACTGAAAAAATAAGCAGTAGTTGGATTTCTGAACTAATTTTTTTAATGAAAAGAAAATAAAACTTCCAGCAATGAAGACCCAAATTTTCCCACAGATAAATTTCAATATTACCTAGAGATTCAATGATTTCCTGAAAGAGACTTGAATAACAACTAAAAGATTAACACAGTGATCAAAAGAAAGGTCTAAATATTTAGCCAATTTCAGATTTTTCTGACATATAAATGTATATCACAAAGACATAAGAATGTGTACAAACATGTACAAATGAGTTTACAAGTATGTATCAAAGGGCTGGAGAGGTGGTGTCTTAATTTCTTTTCTGTTGCTGTGATAAAACACCATGACCAAAAGCAGCTTGGAAAGGGAAGGGCTTATTTCATATTGTAATAGATATATCGCAAGACTATATACATATAGATCACAATCTATCACTAAGGGAAATTAGGGCAGGAACTCAAGACAGGAACTGAAGCAGAGGTCATGGAGGAACGCCTCTTACAGGCTTGCTCAGCCTGTTTTCTTAAAGAACCCAGGACCACCTGCCCAGGGGAGAGAATATCCACAGTAGGCTGGGCCCCCCACATCACTCAATAAAACAATGCCCCCACAGACGAGCCTGCAGGTTATTCTTATGGAGGCAGTGCATCAATTAAGATTCCCTCTTGGCAGTTATGTACGTGTGTCCAGTAGACAAACACCACCCAGGACAGATGGAGGCCTGAGTTCAGTTCTCAGCACTCATGTGAGGCTGCTCAAAACCTCCTATAGCTCCAGCTTCAGAGATCAACCCTCTCTTTTGGTCTCTGGACACCCACACACATGTGACACACACACAAAGAATAAGAATGTATCAAGAAACACATGTGTGTGCACATGCCTAAGAAATCCTGTAGATCTCATGGGGGAAAAACAATGAATTTCAAAACAATAACATCTCCACATTTTGTATTTAACTGGCAATAATTTGGAGTTTTTTCAAATGCAAACACTTTTATAAACTATCCTCAGAGTTTAAGCTCCATGTCCACAAAGTTTGGATGATTTTCTTTATTGCACAGAACAGGAAATCAGTGCCTTTCATGTTGCCCAATGTTCTCACACCAATTCAACTCCATTTTAGTTTGGTCCTGCAAAGTTATTCCAGGGTCAAGCCCTTGACCAAAATCCTTTATAGATGGAAGGCCACACTAGAAACACCGGAAACAATTAAACCTCTGAAGTAAGATGACAAAGCTACATGAAATCTAAATGTTTCATCACTTTCTCCTTTGGTGCCATCCTTGCAGGGACTCAGGAAGCTCCTCACCTCTCACCCGTGGCCCCGAGGCCATGAGGTCACTGTCATCATCTCTCTTCTTGATCCCCAAGTCTATGGTGTTGACTGTCACCGTGGATCTGATCTCTTTCTGGGCAGCCTTCATCCGGTCATAAAGGACTTTGAAGAATTTTTCTGACTTTTTTTGTTCATGCAACTGCTGGTAAAAAGAATTCTGCAGAGAAAGCAGACTTTAAAATATCAATCCCTGAGGCAAGAAAAATAGTGGTTTATTCTGAAATAAACATGGGCCTTACAGATAAAAGCGCAGTGTGCTGCCTTTGATTTATTCCACAAATGGACAGGCTTTCAGTGTCTCATTCTACTTAATACATACTAATAACACATGTTATTATACTAATAATAACAGCTAGTATTTACTTAGCATCTTCCACTGCATTCTAAAATACTTTATGTTCTATTTGATAGATCATCCTGCAGGTATTTTTAAATTATAAGTGTAGTAAGTTGTCATAAATAAGTCTTTAAATCTGATAGTGTTATAAATCCATGTATTGATACAACATACATTGATTGAAAGACCCTACTGTGTGCAGGGTCTTATAGTCACTCACTATGACTACCCTGTATAAATAAGAGCTTCCTGTTAGGTGACAAAGTTATTTTCCTTGTATCTAACTGATAAATTAAATTTAGGATATGTTACCATGACATTCTCACTCATGGGAACCCACTGGTAAATAAGAACTACGTTGCTTGGTTCCTTCACAAATAATGATGCTTTACATGTAGTTTGGGGGGATCCGGCTGAAAATTGACTCAAGTTTAACATCATCATGATGCAGAAAGGATGTAAGATCGAAAGTCTGATGAGATGCACCGTAGTGAGACAGGGAGATACTGACTTGGTTACCAGCCATGTCTGCTCAGTAACTTAACAGAAGAGTTCAGAAGTGATAGGAGATGGAGAAGGGCCTGGACTCCAGAAGAGATGCACCTGACCAGGTGGAACTGGCCTTGTTCCCAGATAAAATCTGATCAGGCAGTTTGGAGGATCTGACAGTTACTTACACGTTTTCCTAAAGGAATGCCTGGACCAAGCCTGATCGTAGGTGAGACTCTGAACTCTAGGTGACACACTTGCCCCTGTCCATTTCTTACATGTGAGGTATCTATCTATACACAGTGAGTTTTACAGAGCCTAGCTGACAACTTAGGGGATTCTCCGAAGCAGAAAGCTACAGCCTCTTTATAGGAGCAGGACCAAAAACCCACCACCATAACCATGGCAACTACACAGAAACAGTCAAGCTGGTTCTGATGTCTTGCAGGATAAACGCAGCATTCACAGACCTTTATGGTCCCACAAATTAAGCTGATGTTTGACCTCTAATCTTTTTAATATAGCATGACTGCAAGGGGAAACGAGACTGTAACATGTTAGTGAGAAAGTCATGCTAAATGTCACAGCTCAAAGACAAAGTCAGGGGTCTGTTTGCACCCACCCTGTCAGGGATACTTTCAACCCTTGTGCTGAGTATGGTGTCCTCATTTTATGCACATGGTATTGATTACAAGTGAGCTACTATGAAGCAAAGGGGTTTACTGCATGTTATATAACCCATATGCTATATAGCACTAGATGTACATTATTTACATTAATGATACTTTCTATTTAATGATAGGGCTCCCCAGAACAGTGTTGGTTAATTGATGACCAAAGTATATTCCATGGGTTAATCAGATGCCATCATATCTACCCAAATACAGACAACATGGTGTGTCAGAGGAAACTCTCAAGGCTCTTTGCAGAAGCCAAAGGCAAAGGATAAATAGTGTTACAGAGGAAGAATTTGCCTTAAGGAAGAGGAAAAATTGAGAGGCTTGGAGGAAGAAGGTGAAGTAATGGAGAAGAAACTAGTGTATTAACTTCCTTTCCAGTTGCTGGGAGAAATCATCTGTGAAAAACAATTTGGGGAGATGGTTTCTTCACACACAGTTCCAGGTTAAAGCAGGAGCTTAAGGAAATTGGACACAACACGCCTATAATTAGTAGTGAACGCAAGTATGCTTGTGCTCAGCCTGCCTTCGCTACTCCAACATGGTTCAGGATCTCCTGCCTAAAGAATGGTGCCACCCACAGTGTGCAAGTCTTCCCACTGAACCAGCACAATGAAGACAATCCCTCCACAGGCATATCCACAGGCCAAGTTCATCTAGATCAGTCCTCACCGAGACAGTTTTAAGTAGCTAATCCACTGAGAAAGACAAAGGCTCACATATGATAGTCAGCCACTGCCACTTGCTGGGGCTAAGAATATAGAAGGTTATCTCTGAGAAGGAGATATTAATTGTGACTAGACAGACGGTACAGAATCTGGAGTCAAGCAGCATGAACACAAATCCCGCTGTCCCTAAACATTCATGGGAGCTTAGATATGCCTGCTTCTACTTTGGTAATCTAGAATAATACACATTGTACCACAGGCTGTGTGATGATTGGTCAAATTATTGTATATAAGAATGGCTTCTGATACTCAATAGCCTTTATATTATATTTTATTTCTTTTTCTTTTTGAGACAAAGTCTTACTCAGTGCCCAGAATGGCCTCATGTGATTCTCCTGGCTCACCCTCCAGAGTCCTGGGATTATAAATATGACCCATAATACTTAGCTTTTATTTGTCTTATAATTAGTGTCTAAAATTATGGTTTCTTCTATCTGCCTCCACTAACCCACATCTGGTCAAGCATATGGGATACAGGAATGGACTAATCTAGTAAGGAAGAGCTTCTCTCTGCCCTGGGGCAGGGCAGTTTAGATAATTCACCAGCTAGAAAGAGAAATACTGGTCACTAAAGGGAAATTAAGAATATTCAACTCAGAGCTAGAGAAATGGCTCAGTGGTTAGGAGTGCTTGTTCTTAAAGAGAACCTTAAATTCAGTTCTCAGCTCCCACACAGAGGCTTATAACTCTCTTAACTCCGGCTTCATGGGATTCAAATTTCTCTTCCAGCCTTCTCAGGCACTGCACATATGTGCGGTACACTTGCTACATCCAGGTACTCAACATACATATCTAAAAAGATGTAAAATTCCTATGGACCTGGCAGGAGTCTACGGGCTGACTACTTGAAAACTTGGTCCCAGCCAGTGGCGCCATTTGTAAGGTAATGGAACTTTCAGAATTTAAAGCCTTGCTAGAGAAAGTATGTTCTGAAGTCTGGAGTCTTTGAGGGTCTATAGCTTTACCACACTTCAGTTTGCTCTCTCTGCTCCTTTGTGTGGATGGAGATGGCATGCATGCCTCAGGTTCCTGCTCCAGCCACTCGCCACCTGCCTCCACAGCTATCGTGAACCCTCCCCAGGAATCTAAAAACAAGCTCTTCTTCTGTGAGCTGCTTTGCTCACTGTTTTATCACAGCAGCAAACAGTAAACTGACAGGGGTGGGGTCCACGGGAGCAGCAGGGACATGGAGGAATGGAGCCCAGGACGCATCTGAGTCACTAAAGGGGAACAGATTTAGCTGGGCTGACCTAGACCTCTTAAAGTCACAGCACACAGCTGACATCTGAGGACATCATGATTTACCTAAATCAGAAACCTAAACAGCACAACCTAAGAACTTGAGGTGGTTTTGTTTCTGTTTTTTTTTAACTCACAAGAGGATTTTTAAGCACAGATTTGTATTAATGTTGTTTCTTCAATGGATGTGTGACTTTTGTTTTTTTTTTCCTTTTTTTCTGCATGAGAGATTTAGCAATGGCCTCTGAAATGCTACACACATGCTCACTCCTGAGCTACATCCTAAGTTCTCCGTTTCCTTTTAAATTTGTGACCATTTTTCATTAAGTTCTTCAGACTAAGCTTTGAGCTGCTCCATAGTCCAGGTTTCCCTTGAACTTGTGGTCCTCAGGCCTCAGCAGCCTGAGTAGTTGGGATTACAGTTCTGTATCACCAACCAAGTGTAGGGTATGTGTGTGTGTGTTTGCGTGTGTGTGTGTGTGTGTGTGTGTGTGTGGTTGTGTGTATGCATGTGTGTGTGGTATGTATGTGTGGTGTGTATGCATGTGTATATGTGGTATGTGCATGTATGTGTGTGTGGTTGTATGCATGCATGTGTATGTGGTATGTATGTATGTGTGGTGTGTATGCATGTATGTGTGTGGTTGTGTGTGTGGTGTGTATGCATGTGTATATGTGGTATGTGCATGTATGTGTGTGTGGTTGTATGTATGCATGTGTATGTGGTATGTATGTATGTGTGATGTGTATGCATGTATGTGTGTGGTTGTGTGTGTGGTGTGTATGCATCTGTGTATGTGGTATGTATGTATGTGCAGTGTGTATGCATGTATGTATGTATGTATGTGTGTGTGTGTGTGTGTGTGTGTGTGTGTAGTTGTGTGTGTGTATGTGGTAAGAAATCAGAGCATAGATGGGGGAGTCAAGGAGACCTGATCCAGCCACCCATGAAGCAAGATGTAACAGGCCACGTGGCAGGAGAGATGAATGGAAATAGGTTGAATTAAGATGCAGAGCTAGCTAGTCATATGCCTGAGCTATAGGCCAAACAGCATGAAACTAATATAAGCCTTTGTGTGATTATTAGGGACTAGTTGGTCTGGAACTGTAGGTCTGTGGGTCTGGACCACCAGCCAGATGGGCCAGAAACTTCATACTACAGTGGTGTGTGTGTGTGTGTGTGTGTGTGTGTGTGTGTGTGTGTGTGTGCATGTGTGTGTGGTCGTGTATGTGGTTGTGTATGTGTGGTGTGTATGCATGTGTGTGGGGGTATATGTGTGTGTTGTGTTGGGGGTAGTATGTGTTTAATGACTATAAAGAACTATGAAAATAAAAAACAGGTTGTTACCCCCTACACACATTAGAAAATGTTGAAAATTAACTTGAGAGACATAATATATAAGGCAGTCAGTAAAACAAAGGGGCACAGAGAACGCACGAAGTAAGAAATGACTGCAATGAGGTCCACCAGGAAGGAGGTGCCTCGTGCCCAGCTAGGAGAGAGAGAGGGCTTCAGCAGGACCAATGGCTCATGAACCTATCCACCTTGAATAGTTGCCCAGCGCTAGAGAGTTCCAAACAAACAGCACAGCAATGAAGATGTGCTCCAAACCCTCAGGGACCTTTTATTTACGAGATGAAATCTGGAACACACCAGAAGAGGCACCACGAGGTGACAGACACATGCCCAAAGCACCTGGAAGTCACAGCAAGGCCACATAGCAACTAGCACAGTCAGTTCTTCCTGATGGGACAAAGAACCGGAAACAGTTCCACTAAGCCGAGCCCTCGAAGGGACAGGAGTGGCAGGAGGAGTGATGATGTACCGGGACAACAAGAGAAGGAGCAAAGGAGGGGATGGATGGATGAGAGAGCTGGGACACATGAGGAGCCTGCACTGCACCAGGAAGAATTCCACGGCAGCAGGGAGCCCGACTTTACTGGAAGGAGAGATCTGAAACAAGGTATAACACAGTGTTATAAAAAGGGTCCCCGGAGACAGCAGAGAGAATGTTAGAAGGTGGGAGCTGGGAAACGGGACCACAGCAGAGTAAAGGGTGAGAAGATATGGTGAAGGCTGAGAAGCAGGGATGACCAGCAAGGAGTCAGGTGATCAGCCACAGTCAAAAGTGACTTCGCTTTCAATCAGACAACCAGAAGGCACCCTGCCAGTCTCAAAGAGAAGAGGAACCCTCACATGAGGCTGGAAGAGAGTCTGGGGGTGTTCCAGCATCCAGGCAGAGAAGAGGAACCCTCACATGAGGCTGGAAGAGAGTCTGGGGGTGTTCCAGCACTCAGGCAGTAAAGGTCGCAGAAGAACAAAAGCCCAGGGATCAGTGCACATGAGAACTAAAGCTGGGAACTAGGGAGAAGGTGCTGGCATTTAAAAGCGGAGCCTGCAGTTCCGGAGCGAGCTGGCAGTCAGCATCCACATGAGGATGCTGGGCTACCCCTTGGGATGACCCTCTGAGGTCCAGGGAAATCTAGAAACTGCAGCTGGGTGACTGGTGCTGGAGATACCAGTTCAAGGCCAGCGCATACCCGTGCCACACTAGTACCTTTTTGGCTATCCCTGAAGCCTCTGTTGCTAAAGCCTGCTAGCTATCAGACAGGCCTCTCACACAGCAAAGCTCCTGCTATTAAACGTATATGATGACCAGTTTAACCAGAGTTCCGAATCTGACAGGGCTGAAGCTATGCATTACCGCCATGAAAACACAGGAGGATCAGGCTACAGAGCAGTAATCCAGGAAGCTCAGAAGTGTTCCCAGGGGAACTGTCCAGAGGTCAAGCTCACATAGCACACTGTTGGGGGCAGAGAATCCAAAGGAAACCTAGCAGGGGTCTCCATGGAATAGGAGCACTGGCTGGATAGGGGCAGATCCTTGACATGCATGTGGGCACAGTGCCTACTGCCACTGTGGGGCATGTGAGCATAGTTTCCACTGTCACCATGGGGTGGCTCCTGCTGCAGAATGAGCATCAGAGGATGCTCTGTTTAGAGTAAGTGAGAAGAAGCCTTATCATTTCAATAGCAAATCAAATAAATTTATGAGGAAAATATTATTTGTGAGGTGTTTTATTTTGTTTGAGCCATCAAGAGAAAGCTGGAAGAATTTTTTCCCTTGGTCTCTTTAACTGGAAAGACTTTGAAAGCTGGAGGTCAGGGAGGACCGGAGCAGAAGCAGGACCAGAGCACTCACGAGCTCCCAGCAGCTGTGGCTGCCTGCACACCATCAAGCCAGTGAATGTTCCAGCATGCAGTGGGAAGGAGCCTGAGAGCCTTCAACGCTGGCTGGGGATCTGCAGGTGTGGTCTGACTTCTAGGGCCGGGAGAGTCGGTTTTCTGTAAGGGGTGACTCCAGGTAGCTAACCAAACCCCAGAAGATGACTCTGCTCACAGGGGTCTCTGGGCAGCACAAACTGGCATCCTAAGCTTATTGGGACGGCTGAGGGAGAAGGCACAAAGTCGAGGGAGTGTAGGGAGGTGAGGTGGATATGTGAAGAGGCGGAAAGGACTGCACAGGGAAACAGAAACAAAAATACAGTGTATGAAATCCTCAAAAACAAAATATTCTTTCACAAAATAGAAATGAGAAGGCAAACCCTGTGAGGACAGCCGCACCTGGTTTTGTGTGTTCCCCCCTTCCAGCAAGGCGATGCCGAGCAGAATGCCTTCGGAAAAAATCCTGTCGTTTTTGGTGTTCACGATGACATCAATGACAAGTTCAGACGCTCCTTCTTTGTCAAGCAGACACTGGATATCAGACATTGGAATCCCCATCTTATCCGAGTCCTGTCCAGAGAAGCCTCCTGGGGCGGGGTGGGGGGGGATGAGACAGCAAAGTGACCTTCATCTTAGACATCATTTTACAGCAAGCAGTGTTTCAAGTTCTTAAACCTTAACAATATGTGTCACAGGAAGTTTAGTTACAAATATAAAAGAAATCTCTAAAGATGGAAATCTTAGTGAAATGCCCAACATGTAATTCAATGTCACTGAAAGTTTTTGGTTTTTTTTTTTGTTTTTTTTTTAAGTACTCTAGAAAGAGCTGGGGAGACACTCAGCAGTTACGAACACTGGCTGCTCAGCAGAGGACCTGGGTCTGGTTCCCAGCACCCACATGGTGGTTCCAAGCCATCTGTAACTCCAGTTCTGAGGAATCCAATGGGCACCAAGCACACATGTGGTATACAGACACATGCAAGCACTCATACATATGTATAAGATAAAAATAAACATATATTTATAAGGACAAATTTTGTCCTGAATGTGTGCATGAAGAAACTGCAACAAACTGTCCAGGGTCAAAAGACAAAATCCTCTATAAGGCCCCAGCCTATGGATTCATGGATCCAAACTACACAAAAGGCTTCACTGGTATTTTAAGTGAATATTTTACAGTTGTGTCACTTAAGGCAGAGGAGCAGGACAGCCATGAAGATACGCTGTGAAACTGTAAAATGGGCACAATGAGAGCATACCTCCTGCTTGTACAGTCTTGGCATAGGCCCCTGACAGAGGTCCGTTTGCACCAACGCCATGGTCACCTTTGAAGTAGCGGTTCAGAAGGATTCTCCGGAGTATGCTACCCTGGAAGAGAAGAGCCAATATCATTTTTAAAAATGAAAGAATGGTGACATGCTAAATGCAAGTATTTCTGAAATAAAAACATAAGAAAAATAATTTTACACTAAATCAGTATTTTTTGAGGGAAAAATTGCAAAGGTCCCAATAACAGTATTAAATGTGCTGTTTATAATCAGTGAAATGAGGGATTGGGAGGCTCCTGCATCAAGCTGTACATATTAAACACATACTGTCCAGAGGGCTGTGGGACTGACTCTGTGGCTAAAGGAGCTTGTCACCAAGTCTGGAGAGCTGAGTTTGATCCCTGGTATGCATGCACTTGGCAGGAGAAACCTGACTCCTGCAAGGTTTCTTCTGTCTTCCGAATACATGCATGGTATGCACATGCACACACGCACAATAAGTAAATAAAGTAAACTAGTTACATATGTATGTATATATATGCACATGTGTATGCATGCATGTATGTACACACACATTTATATTTAGAGGCCAAGGAGATGGCTGAGTGGGTGAAAGCACGTGATCAAGTCTGACAACACGAACTTGATCCTGGGACACACATGGTAGAAGGACAGAACTGAGTCCTACACACATGTGCTGTGCTATGCACATGCTCACACATACACACACAGACATATGCTAAATCAATGTAACAAACCTAAGTTTGCTGGATGGGAAAGCTGAGAGTCTTGAGCAGAACACTCAGTCCTAGAGAAGACAACAAACCCTCTGAAGACTGGAAAGCCTGGCCCCAGGGGGCTGAGCACAGAGATGTGAGAAAGAGCTGGGTATTTGGCTGGTGCTCAGACAGTTAAACTTGATAAAATAAAGTGAACTCTATTCAGATTCTGAGGCTGGGTTCTATTCCAACAAGAGTGGGCAAAGGACAATATATAAATCTTTATAAACCAACTTTTAAAAATCCTGTCTTCTACACTTTAAAAAAGGAGGAGGAAGATTTGAGAGTACAAAGAGGGAAGGAAGAAAAGAAAAACAAAGTACCATGTTTCTTTCACATATGGTAACTATAATCAAATATATGCATATATTATATGTGGTGATATATTGTATACTTAATAAGATATTTCTAAAATATCAGAGGACAGAATCACCCATAGCCAGGCCATGAAGTTCAGGGAATGGTGACCCACATCTTTAATTCCATCTTTCGAGAGACAGAGATCCTCTCTGTGAGTTCAAGGCCTAGCAGTCAGGAAGTTGTGGCATTTACCTTTAATCCTAGCTCTAGGAAAGTTGAACCAAGAAGTAAAATAGCTGACCAGGAAAAGAAATATAAGGCAAGAGAAGGCAGAAATTCAGTCATACTGTAGAAGGACCAGTCAGGCTGAGAACCCTTGAAGATAGGACCTGCCCTGTTAGGCCTCAGAAGTTGGCTGGGTGCGAATTCCCTGTGGTTTGTTCCTCTATCTCTCTGATATTTCAGCTTTTCCTCTATAACTGGCTCTAGAATTTGTATAATATCTGGCACCCAAAATGGGGCATGAATCTAAGACCCTGAGTCTCATGCTCTACCAACTGAGCTAGCCAGGCATCACCACAATTATACATATATTCATATGCACATAGGTGTGACATAAAAACGGATGAGAGATTATTAGGGGATGGAGAGACCTGTGAGAGGAAGCAGTAGGGAGGGGGGCGTGTGGGAGGTGTGAACAAAGTAGAATATAGTTGCAGCTGTTAGCACTAGCCCTGCTCCTGAGGTGGCTCCCAAACTGCAGGGAAGACTTGAGCTTGCATGACTAGCTATAGATACAGTTCCCAAGCTTCACTTCCCACCCTCCCAGCACTGTGCACATGCCCTGCTATACCCCATCTCACACACACCTCCCCAACACTGTGACATCTGCTCCTGTCCTTCCTGTCACGCTCTGAGTACTGGTTATCCTGCCCCAGGACCTAGGGGCTTCTCCTAGGTCCCTGTGTTGGACTCCTCCCTCCACCTCCCCTCTCTCCCTCCTCAGTGGCTTCTCTCTGCTGCACGCTCAGGTCTGGCAGCCACTGTCCCTCCTCCAGCCTGACCCACTCATCTAAGCTACTCAATGCTCCCCTTGGATTGTTTATTCTCTGTCTTTCATTGGCATGGGAAACTCAGAAAGGAACATTCCTTCTCTCTTGAACCTATCAGAACCTATCAGACCTATCCTCTCCATTACAGATCCCTGTAAGAGCATGACCGTCACCCTGGCTGCTTACTGACAATGGCTTCTGAATCCTCCCTTTCCATGGGAGCATCTGGGGGCCTCTGACGCTAGATTTAAACCAAACTAAGACATGCTTTCTATGTCTTCCTATTGTTTAAGGACAAGGCCTGTCTTCCCTCTGCACTCTGCATGTTCCTGGGAAGCAAGTCCTTCAGGTACCATTCTATGTGAAGAAGGGAGAAGTTTTCTGGCTGTCAACTTGATTAGTTCTAGAGTCACCATGGCAACACACCTCTAGGTACCACTCTCTTGAGAGTGTTTCCAGAAGGTTTAACACAAATGGGGAACAGAGCCATCATGGATTGGGGTCTCAGAATTAATAAAAGGGAAAGATACTTATCTCTCTTTGCTTCTTGCCTACAGATGTGATGTCTCACACTCACTCATGTGCAACACACCTTCCTAGCCATCATGCCTGCATCCTCAGAGTGAGTCCAAATACAGCTTCCCAACCTCGAGCTGCTTTGGTTGAATATTTTGTCACAGTGAGGAAGTACGTTCCTTCACCGCTATGTGTCCTGGGGGCCCCAGAAGCCTTTCGAGGAGGGCAGCTGATCCCAGCAGGCTTTGCAAGTCACACACCCCCACGCATCATCACAGCAGATCTCTCACGCACAGTGAGCTGCAGGATTCCCTCCTGTTACAGTCAAGAATTTAATGGATACTCTGGGTCCGCATTTGCTCATCTCTGCAATGACTTTGATTTGGTGATGCTTTCATTCCTGGACACAGTCACTGCTTCTCGGCTTGTCTTTTCTCCCCCCAACACCTTTCCACACAAGGCTGCAGTACATAAAGGGGATGATGAGGCTTAGAAGAAACTGGGGACAGGAGAGCTGACTCCTCACTGGATGCAACTCTGCCATCATCTATGAAATCTTAGAGACCCCATGGCTCAGCAGTGGAGAGAACACGCTGCTCTTGCTAAGGGTCTGGGTTCAGTTCCCAGGACCCATGCATGTCAGGTGGTTCATGGCTTCAGGGCGTCGGAGGGAACCTGCATTCCTGTACACACACACACACACACACACACACACACACACTTAAAAACACATCTTTTCAAGACCTACCTAAGGAAGCAAAAGATGTTGTTAGCTAGAGGAGGCAAGACCCAAATAAATAAGCATTATTTACTTTTTTTTTTTTTTTTTTTTTTTTTTTTTTTTGTAAGGACGGGTCCCTTTTGTCAAATTAGCTCTGTCTTCTAAGGAATGATCTTCCAAAATCAGGGACAAAATGTTTCTTTGGTATCCAGTGGGCATTTCCTCTGCCTCTCCCAGAGGCAGGAAATGAGGCCCTGTGAGCTTCAGTGGACTCTAGACTGAGACTGACGTCATCAGGGAGACTCAGAAGCTTGTGCCTGTGGCCCCTGCTGCTGCTGTTCTGAGACAGAGTCTCACTCTAGAGCCCAGCATAGCCTTCAACTCACTGCAATTCCCCTGCCTCTGCCTGCAGAGTCATGGGGTCACAGGCATACACCGCCATGCCCAGCAAACACTGATGTAAGAGTCGTCCTGCCTGTCATGTCTCTCTCTGACTAATGGATACAGCCCTGCCAGACAAGCAGGGGTGTCAGTCAGGCCCAAGGAGGGCAAAAGCGGAAGCGAGCCCTCTTCATGTGTGGGCCAGTGTTGGTGTCTGCAAAGAGTCTGTTGTGAGTCAAGGTCTGCATCTTGTGAGCCAGTTTCTGTAAGAAGCTCTCCTTCACACCTTCAGTATAATCCCCCAAAATTCTAACCAAGAAAGAAATAGCACTCTTCTAGAGTAGATGGGGGAAGAAGAAAAATTTAAAAATCTGTGCATAGTGAGGCATGCCCATTAACATGTGGGAGGCTGAGGCAGCAAGGCTGTCATGAATGAGGCCAGTGCACACCACATAGTGAGTCTACAGAGTGAGTTTTAGCAATATATTAAAAAAAAATCCTTACTATGTTAGAAGAATAAAGTGTAAAGTGTTTTCAAAAGCCACAGAGTAAAACTGCTGCATTACACTAAAATAATGATCATATTTGCCAACATAGAAAACCCTCTTAGGCAGATAAAACACCGACTGATGAGCACTGGTCATCAAGAAAAGCCTTCTCCACAGGCCCATTATGCATTTCCCAACAAATACCAGAATGTCTCAGATGGGAAAAACAGAGGTTGAGCCTCCTAGGCCTCTAGACTGGGAACCACAGCACCCAAGTTCAAATGTCCCTGTGCCCTATACTAACCAAGGAACTCCCACAAGCTACAGCCAAGCTCACAGAGCCCATGGCTTTGCACTGCTGCACATTTCCTGAGTCTATACCAAACCTTCCCATAGAAATTAAAAATGTATCTAAGATACTGTGGTAAAATCAACTATCTCAAAATCCTAGCTTTTCCCTGTTAATCATTGTGAGTGGATATGGAAAATCCAGTCCAAAGCATGTACTTAAATCACTATAGAAAATATATTCCATAATTTCAAATAAAGTGAAAAAATTCTATCTTGTTTTGAAAGCCAGTTTTCAACTAAGACAGTCATTCCTCCTTAAACATGGCAGACTCCCATACTGGCACACAAGTGCTGGCAGACCACTGGTGTCATTTATCAAATCCTGGTCCCCCGGTGGCAAGCACTGCATCACAGTTTGCCACAGGTCACCCATGGTCTATCCTCTCTGTGATGGGGCCCATGTCAGGAGCTGCAGTGTGAGACACGTCCCTAAATCACTTAGGTCAAATAAAATACTTGCAGGATCTGTCAGATAGTCTAGCACCAGGCTTGTTCAATCGTTCCTGAGCTTTAACTGCCTTGGCAGAGACTGAGGACAGAACTAAGTGCACAAAATGACATTTTAAAAATAATCTCCCTGGGCTGAGATGTGTGACTTCTGTGCTGGGTGTCCAGAGCCACGGTGCGTTCCGCCAGGGGCCTCCCACAGAAGGGGCTGCGGTAGGGAGGCCCACTAGTTAGGATTGCCCTCTGTGGCTGTTCTCTGTCAGAGGCAATTCCAGGCCACAAGACACTGCTTCCAGCCAACATCTTCACAGGAACACATTCCAGATGTGTGAACTGTTATGGAGCCAAGAAAACTGCAACCACCTTCTGAAATTACAACAAAATATCTCCATAAAAAGCCATGTCCATGGCCGGAGGAGTCGTGCTGACAATGTTGGATACACCCGAAGATTGCCCAGTTGCCTTGATTTCCCGGTCACTCCCAGCTATGTAAGGCTGAGTCCAAGGCAGCAGAAATCAAGCAACCCAGAAACGCTGGGTTTGGTGGACAAAATGGAGAAAAATAAGGATTTATCCTAGAAAAGGGCAAAGGCTTTTTTTCACTTTGAAAAGTAGTGCACTATTTGCCTTTTTAGACCCAGCTATAAGGCAAGAGTTATGGAGGTTCCCAAATTCTTAAAAAGTTAACTAATGCATTTTTCCCATTAGAAGGAATCTAATCAAGACTTTATTAAACAAACAATACTATATTCCAGCACCCTCAAACGCCAATCTTTCAACTGGCAAAAATGGCAAAGGTGTTTAACTGGGGCTCCCCTTAAGGATGGCTGATTCATCCGTAACTGCTTGTGCCCCCAGCCCACCTCTCACTTAAAGCCATCCCTGGAAGTAGGCGGTGGGTGTTTCTCCTTGAACACCTGGTGTAACTCTACCCTAGTGGAATTATGCTGTCACATAAAGCCCACTGTCACAACCAATCACCACCTTAGGGAGTTCCTTGGAGGATCTGTGGTCTGGCTCATGCCATGTGCCCGTTCCAGTCAGGCCCATCAAACCTGTAGTCCAGGATAGCCATGAATGCCATTCCACACAAAATCTTACAGTTATCTAAACATGTGACAACTTTCTCCTTTTTATCCTTTTTGGTAACACTTTGTTGTAGCTGAAAACTGGCCTTCAAACCAAGATAGAACTTTTTTTCACTTTATTTGAAACTATGGAATTAATTTCTCTAGTGATGTAACTACAGTCCTCAACCATGAACTTGAACTTTGCAAATGGCAAGATTAGACCACAACATATCTGCAGGGCCACCAGATATCCTGCTACTGAGCCGCTTTTTTGCTGCCTTTGCTCAGCTTTATAAAGATGGGAAATTCAAATGTCACCAAAGGTCATTGTCTGTGTTCACAGAAGATCAACACTATGACACACTAAGAATGGTCATCTCTAGAAGAAAGAGTGCCAAAGCAATCCCCCTGAAAATAAGGCCACATGACTGCATTCCTGCACTCGAGAGGCACAGGAAAAGGAAGCTAACGCAAGTCAGGCGCCAGCCTCGGCACCATGGGGAGTTCCGGGATAGCCTGGGCTACATAGTGAGACTGTCTGAAAATAAAATAATCAAGAAAACAAATAAATCAGAAACTGAGGATAAGAACAAAAACATTTATTTACATACAAGGCAATCCACCTCCAAATCCCTTTTCCTCTCTCTCCTTGCTTTTTAGCGATTCTAAGGACATCTGTCACAACCATCCTTGTGACAAGGACTAGAAAGGGGCTTCCATCAGCAACATATGCCAGACAAATCCAAATGCACAAAGAGGAGACGTAAGGCTTTGCTGTTTTCTGGTTAAAAAAAAATAATTCTTACCAATCCATTGGTTCCATTTTGAAGACTTTGATGTTTAAGCTGTCTAATGATGCCGAGTACACAGTGACTCCATGACCTCCCCGCCCCCGCCCAGGACAGCAAATGTCACAACCTCTGGCAGTGGGCAGCTGAGAAGGCTTGCCTAACAGTGCGGTGTGAAGGACGCTCTAGTCATAGGAGTCTCTGGGGTATGATAAAAGCTCTGCCCATTTGACCTGCAGGAACATCAAACCCAGATGCTCTCCCCATTATGGTCTTAAACTCATCTCTCTTTCATATCTGAGCTCAGGACCAGAGCAAGCCCTGGCTGACTGAACCTGTCTGTCACTGCTGCTCGGATGTTTTTGTTTTCAGTAACTGATGACTTTTCATTTGATCTTTAGGACGAAGGTAAAGGGCTAAGATGACCCTATTTCTGCTGCACAGACAAGCAGTTTGACTGTTTACTTTGTTTGAGGTTTTCTGTTTATTTGTTTACTCTATAAGATCAGAATCTAAAAAAAGGGAGGAGGGCTTGAGAGATGGCTCAGTGTTTGAGAGCACTGACTGTTCTTCCAGAGGACCTGAGTTCGATTCCCAGCATCCACATGACAGCTAACAACTGTCTGTAATTCCAAGATCTGACACCCTTACACAGTTATACATGCAGGCAAAACACCAATTCACATAAAAATAAAAATAAAATCAGAATCTTCATTGGCCCAAGCTGACTTCAAAGTTGCTGTGAGGTCAAACATGACCTTGGACTTCTCATCCGCCTGCCTCTCCCTCCCAAGGGCTGGATTGCAAGCTTGCACCACGAGACTCACACATTCAGGCAAGCTTTAAAGATAATCTCCTTCTAGAAGAAAAACTGCTAGATTCACACAAGCAAATTATAAAGTGACTAAAGTGGCAAAGACCCACAACCTCTGAGGTCTGTGACCTCAGGACATCTGCAGACACCTATAGAACTATTGATTGTTGCTGTGACCTCAGGACATCTGCAGACACCTATAGAACTATTGATTGTTGCTGTGACCTCAGGACATCTGCAGACACCTATAGAACTATTGATTGTTGCTGTGACCTCAGGACATCTGCAGACACCTATAGAACTATTGATTGTTGCTGTGACCTCAGGACATCTGCAGAC
>PVIH01013858.1:0-29164 GCA_004025045.1 Sigmodon hispidus
ATTAAAAACTATGAACTGATTCATTTGTTCAAAACTTTAGATGGAAATAAGGATCTGAATAGTCCCAGGGAATTCTCTGCTGAAGCTGAGAAAGAATTAGCATTGGTGGAAAAGAGATTACAAGAAGCACATGTTAACCGTATAGACCCAGACCTCGACTGCATCCTGGTTATTTTGCCTTCTGAATATTCCCCTACAGGAGTCATAAGGCAAAGGGAAAATATTGTATTAGAATGGATATTTCTGCCACATAGATCATGTGAAAAACTAAAAACATACATTGAAAAGATTTCAGATTTGATTTTCAAAGGAAAATTCAGGCTTTGACAATTGACTGGAAAGGATCCGGCGGAAATTGTTGTACCTTTGACCAATGAGGAAATTGATTGATTATGGGCAGACAATGAACCTTGACAAAAGGCCTGTAGTGGATTTCTGGGGGAGATTAATAATAATTATCCCCAAAGCAAAAGGATTCAATTTATAAAGAAGACTAATTGGATTTTCCCCCGAGGGGTACAGGACAAACCTATTTCTGGAGCCCCTACATTTTTTACTGATGCAAATAAAACAGGAAAGGCTGGTTATAAATCAGAAAACTTCAGTAAGCTGACACAGAGTCCTTATGATTCTGTTCAGAAGGCAGAACTGTATGCCATTATTATGGTGTTATTGGATTTTACTGGACCTCTTAACCTGATAACTGACTGTCACTATCCAGAAGGAGTTGTATTTCATATTGAAACTGCTGACTTCCTCCCTGATGATACAGAATTAACCTTGTTTGTACAGCTACAGGATATCATCAAAAATAGAACACATACCATGTATATAACACATATCAGGGCTCGTTCAGGTCTTCCTGGCCCTTTAGCACAGGGTAATGATGAGATTGATCCATTATTGATAGAGAATGTGGTAGAAGCCTCAGAATTTCACAAGAAGCATCATGTCAATAGCAAGGGATTAAAGAAGAATTTTCCCATCACTTGGCATCAAGCCAAGGAAATTTTGCAGAAGTGTGACAAGTGTTCCCTTTATAATCAACCATCCTTGCCTGCTGGGAGTAATCCTAAGGGTACTAGGAACAATGAGATTTGGCAGATGGATGTGTTTCATTTCCTGGAATTTGATAAGATAAAATATGTTCATCATACCATTGACACCTACTCAGGAATACAGTGGGCTACAACCCTGAGTTCTGAAAATGCTAATGTAGTACTCACTCATCTTCTGGAAGCCATGGCCATATTGGGAATTCCTGATCAAATTAAGACTGACAATGCTCCAGCATATGTTTCCCAGAAAATGAAGCAGGTTTTTGGATTTTATGAGATAAAGCACATTACTGGGATACCACACAACCTCACTGGACAAGCAGTTGTGGAAAGACCCCATCGCACCTTGAAAGAGATGCTTCATGAACAGAAAGGTGGTATGAAAAAACCTAGGAAGAGATTACATAGTACCTTGCTGACATTAAACTTTCTTAATGCTGATGAGAAAGGAACTTCAGCTGCAGAGAAACACTGGGTAATAGAAAGGACTTCTGAATTGAATCAACCTATTTATTTCAAGGATGTACTAACTTCAGAATGGAAGTCAGGGCATGTGTTTAATTGGGGTAGGAGTTTTGCTTTTGTTTCCACAGGAAAAGAGAAAATATGGGTACCAACAAGATTGATATAGAATCAGATCGAAAAGGAGAACCCTCCTGAGGAGGAGTAATGGCTTGTCTGCTGATAAGACAATTGGATATGTGGTAAGGAACATTCACTTAACTGAGGTGGGGCAGGGTCTTAATTTTGTTTTTACAGAAGAATGGATATAACCCTCTTCACAAAGCTAAAAGGATGCTGAATGCTCAGACTTTTGAAACGTTAAAAGGACTACAGGGGACTACGAGGACACCTGACACTGACAGGCACTAAGGGTAATTTCTCTATTCTTACAACTGTACATCTATATCTAATGATTATGTATTTTTATATATAAAGAAGGTCCTGGTTTGGTAACAAAAAAGGCTGGCTTTGGACATGGAGCAAGTGGCTTTCTCCCTCTCTAAACCCAAGTGTATTGGTAAATAAAACTTTAAAACCTCTGTCTCACATCAGAAAAGCCACCTGAAGTGGGATAGAAAATAGATGAAATATATAGGGACCAATTTTATCTCACTTTTATTTTAAATTTTAAATCTTATTTCTTTCTGCATTTTTTACTCTCTTACTCTAGAAATTTTTTCTGCACACAATACTTTCTGATGGTTCAATATGTTCAGTTGATAATATCCATTGGATCCTTCACTATTAAAAACAATTTCTCCTACCAGTACTCTACAAGGCATCCAGAAGGAAGATGGGGCACCTACCGATGGAAAAAAAAAAAAAAAAAAAAAAACACTATTGAGACAGAGTAAGAAGGAACCTGCTGTATGTTACTCAGTGATCACTTTTGAGGTATAGACCAATCAGGACAGTCGTAGGATAGTTTCATATCATATCTTTAGTAAATATTTCAGATGGACTTGCTCAGTATGATGAGAATGGTTATATATGTTTATGGAATGGATATATATGTTTATAGATACTTAATTAGGACTTAATCATTGTTTTAGTTTTACAGGACCCCACGGAGTTACCGTTGCCCACAGGCCAGCATGAAGCAACTTTATGAGAGAACTACATCCCTTTCCCTATGAGTTGGTCATTCAAGGGAGGGTAACAGTCAATTATCATTTTGATATGATGGTTATAAGTTAATCTTGGGTAGAAGATAGAATGATATTATAGATAAAAAAGAGAGAGAGAAAGAGAGAGAAAGAAAAGGGAATAGATAGGAGATCATTATACTTGCAAACAAGTATTAACCAAATGAATGAAAAATGAATTGACATGGTACAAATGTTTGTATATTGATACAAATGGGAAATCAATCTATATGTTTGATTGAGATAGTATGTATATTGCTACAAAGTTGAACATGTTACAAATGTTTGTATATTGATACAAATGGTAAATCAATCTGTATGTTTAATTGGGATAATATATAATTTGATACAAAGCTGAATGTACAATTGCCTTAATTTGCATGTGTCTACCTCTGTTTAAAATATTTTGCACATTTATGTATATTAAGTATATTTCCATAATGCAATTTCTAACTGTAATTATTTATGCTAGTCATTACATTTGTTGCAATATATATACAAGTTGTTTTATATAACTCTGTTCAGATATATTTTTATATATATAATGATGTATAGTTAGGATATTGTTGTCATTTAATACAAAATGTGTATTTTGGTCAATATTCATAAGATTGTTATACTTGAAATTATTCAGAGGATCTGTACACTCATTTTTGGAATGCCTATTTTTACAATGTTAGTTTCATTTTCTTGGTTGATTGGGATTACAGATTATGTTAACTCAGATTTGCCACCTAACAGTCAAAATACTCAGGCTTTTTAAAAATATGTTAGAATACACCCAATAGATAGGTGTCTTCAACCACTTCATAGACCAAGAGAATATGACATTCAAGATTTTGTTATCTCAAATTTGGCCTTGAGAGACATGACAACTCCTGGCATCACCGTTCCTTTTGAACATCACAGACATCTTGCAAAGAGATTGTCTCGTTTGGCGAATAATGGCCTGAGGGGCAAAGGACTGCACTTGCCCTGACTGCTGTCAGCGTGCTCACTGTCCAAAATGGACGAGCAGGATGAAGGATAGAGACTGCCAAAGCCTGCCTAGATAGGATAAGACGGTCCTACCAAAAAATACCCTGCTCCTATGGAGACTTGTCAGATATCATAGGCCAGTAGCCACAAGGATGGATGCCCCCGTTGTACAGAGAAGTGGTGGATGACTGTCCAGCTAGTTAACTGTCATTGTCCTCTCCTAAATTCTGGAAGTTACTTCATGCTTCCAACTTCAGGTATATATTTTCCTTCTCAGGTCTTGACGGTGTTGAAGATTAAATAGTTGAAGTTGTTATTACTTCACATTTCAGCAAAGACACTCAGGTGTTAGAACTTTATTGTTTAAGATAAACAGCCTTAAAGCAATCCCTGTGCATTTTCTCGTATCAACATTTTAGATATTAAATTGCACTTTGTAGTTGTTGTTTGTTAGAGGTAGTTTGACCTCACATATGTTAGAACCTTTCTCTTTCCCAGACACTGCCTTATGATGATCCCTGTAGTATGTAGTTTTATACCTAGTTTAGAACCTTCCTATTTAGACAAAATGGGGAGATGTAGTGGGAAATCAGAAGCCACACATTTGAACGGGTTGTGTCAGAGTGCTGGAGCCACTTTGGAAGTAAAGCCCCCAGATGAGAGAGGCGAAAGAGGAAGTCTGGCTGGGACGCAGAGGAGGGATCACAGCGGTTCGGGCAGTTGGGAAACTCTGCAGCGCGTTGCTTCCCCTTTTTTGCCCTAAAACCCTGGTCTGTAAGTTATATTTGGATAATAAATATTACTTAATATATATCTCACGGCAGGTCAATACCATAATAATTGCCAAACATTCTTCAAAACACACACAAAAAAACTAATAAACTATGTCAAATTTCCTACATCACTAAAAAATATAACAAAGACGTTAAGCCATAAAGACTAAAAAATAAATGCCCCAACATTATAAAAAAACTTTAAATGACTGTCCAGACAGACATAAGTCATCTCTATCATTTTCTAGACTTTAAAAGTTGCTTATATTTTCTGTTTATTTACATAATAATATATCTTTCTATAGTCTTTAATATAGTTAAAAGCTTAATAATTATAAATATAATTCTTTTTAATTTAAAAAATATATTAAATATAAAATTTTAAACTCACAAAAATAAAATAAATAATAAAATATTCTATTTAATTTTATAAATACAAATAAACTAAATATTATGACTATAATTCCAACTTAAAAACTATTCTATATATAATTTTACTATATAAAAATTAAAACCTTCCTTTTTAATTAAACAAAAAAATAATAAAAATGTTCTTTATATGATATAAATAAAAAAAACTGATTTAGCCTATACACAACACCATAAAAATAAATCAAAAATCAAAAAACAAAGAAATAAAAAAAATAAAATTAGCCAGTCTCCATCTGACCTCCAAAAAAACCAAACATATAAAAAATACAGGCCCACCATGGGCTGAGCCACATAATAAAAAAATAAATAAAAATAAATTAAATTAAAATAAAAGAGCTAACTAATAATATGCTTAAGACATAGGCCAAACAATATAAAAAATATAAACGTATAATTCATTTCTTTAAAGAACAAAAGCCGCCATGCGCCAGATTACAAATCTGGCGCCAAACGGGCTAAAAAACTTACTACAACACTACAACAACAATATATTGATAAAGCAATATAAAACATGATCATTTCTCATTATTATTATCCCCCAATTGACATCCTCTTTCTCTGCCCTCCCCAACACCTGGATTTTACTGCAGTCATATGCAACTATGGCTCATTTTGTGCAAAATACCCCAACCATTCCTTATAATCAATACTCAGTAATATCCATTTCAGTCTTAACTGCTATGAGCTTCAACCTATGCATCTATTGCAGGGTGAGCTATATATTTCTCATGATTTACTGATGACTTCTTTGTTTTAGGAACAACAGTAGAAGCAAGTAAATACTCCAAACAGTAAACATCAAATAGGATTTCATCTTCTTCATATGGCCAAGACTAAAAATCAGTAAAATAAATATCCAAGTTCTTTTACTTCCCTCCCTAATTTTACATGCTGCTGTACTCAGCTTGAACAAGGGAATACATGAATAAAAAATATGACTTTATTGATAACAAAAAAGAAAAGAAAAACAGAAAAATATTAATAAATTGGACATTTCAAGACCCAAGTAAAATATATAATTATTTGATAATTTTGTTATTATTTTATCATTATCAATGATATAAAGAAGCACTTTTGTTAGGCTACTTTTAGTTGCACTACTGTTCATAGTTGTTTTGTTAACTTTTAATATGCTGAAGAAAAGTATGTGAGATGATTTATTTTGTCTTAAGATGCTTAATTTGGAAGTTATTTTTATGCAGCATTGACTAATACATTAATGTAGCTTCTAGAAAATTTTAATTATTTATGAAACTCGTTTCTATTGGGCAGATCTAGTACAGGATTAATAAAAACTATTTACTAATAAAAAATTACTTTTCATAGTGTAAGATGTCACCACATAGTTAACCTTTCCATAAGCTCTTTTAGGTTAATTTCTACTTAAGTATATTAATTTTGAAGCCTCTTCTGTATATGCTCATAGTTCAATGTGAAATTGTACTTATTTATTTGGTTTTTAAATATTTTGTGTATGTATGTTGGTGTTTGTTGTGTATCTATGTTTTTATTTGTGTGTGTGCATATTTGTATTCAAATATACATATGTAATGATTTGTGTGGAAGTAATAGTTCAATGTAAGGTTACTATTTAAAGCACATTTCACATTTTTAACTACAGGTTTGTTTGTTATTTTCACTAAACCTATATTTTGCCTTGTTGGTTGAATAAGCTACCCTATAAGCTTCCAGAATCTGACTGTCTCTACTTGGATTTGGACTTCAAAGTGCACACTACAACATTGAACATTCTGTTTGGGTAATGAGAATAGGACCTCAAGTCTTAAGGATTTTGTGACTAGCTGTTCTCTGAGCTACCTTATGGACCATACACTTAACTTTTATACTGTTATTTGAAATATTTCTTTGTTTGAGATAACACTTCTGAGATATTGTACTATTACTAAGTATCTAATGAAAAATTGGAACGTAATCTTTATCAAGTTAATTGTTTAATATTAATATATGATTTAAATAAGACACATTGGAAAAAAGAGGAGAAAACAGTGCTTTACCCTACCATATAAGTATTTTGGTTATCATCTGAAATATTAATATACAAAGAAACTGTTCAAGAAGTTACTTCATGATAAAACAATTGAAGGAAGGTTCATTTACATAGTGTTTCTAACTGTCTGACTTTGGAAAGGTTAGTGAGTATTACTAAATTTTGATAGAATGTAAAAAATTTAAAGTAAGATATTATATTTATTAAAAGCCCCATGGTTGCCAGATTGTGTTTTATTACAAGATAGGCACCAATTAGTAGACATCCTAACATTAGAATCTGGATTGATCAACAGTGAGCTACCAATACCCATCCCAGTGATTGGGAATACTGAGTTTAGGCCATATTTAGAAACTTGAACTATAGTTTACTGAAAATGGCTTGTCATCTTAAAAAAAAAAAAAAAAGAACATAGGGTACCAGAAACCCTTCTATTAACATGTAGGTTTTATAGTTTAAACCTTTTAAAATGTCAGGTATAATTTAGAAGTTTTATGGCAAAAAAATCTTGTCTAATGAACATTAAAATGTTTTAAAATCCTTTTCTCTTTGTATTAGCTCTCAGTCCCACTACACACAACAACTGTTTCAATATATTCAATGCTACTATTAACTACTTGGAAACTCGGAGTAGAAAGAGTGGCAATAAGATTGAAGCCAAAAGCAACATGAAACTAATAAGGAATCTCAATTTGTCAAGTTAGTGTAACTGTTTGCCAAACACTGTTTTAAATGATTTTAATAGTCCAGTGTGCATTGTAGACCAGTTCCTGAGTTATTTTAACCTACACGCTGGCAATTTATGTGCATTTCTCCGTACTGATTTATAAAACCACTCAAAAGACCTAATGCATATACACATCTTTGTGTTCCTTATGAGCACAGAATTCTCTTATTGATATGACTTGGTAACTATATCAGCCCAACTCACATCTATCACATTAGTCTACCTATCAGGTTACCCTGAAAATGATCTCTTTATAACACTCAATAAACATATGTGTACCATAAACCTTCATATTATACTTTGCTGAAAAAGAGCAAAAGAACTTTGTGTAAGGTCTCTCAGTCCCAAACCATTTTCTCACAGTTTAGTTAGAGAATGAATTAAGACTTTGAGGATGGGGATTAATAGGTTCAGCAATGCTGTTTGCCCAGAAGGCCCATAGCATTTTTTGCAAGTTTGAGGTACAAGGTGAGAGAAGAGAAATGACAATGGTACCCACATTCTACTAATAATGAGTGAACTGAATGCTTCATTACTCACCACAATAGGGAATTGTTGTAATGTGTAAGTTGCTTTATTGGGTGTCAATCTTATGTAGCTTAAAGACACATTTTAGGAGGGAGCTTTGCTTTTATTCATACCACACTTACAGAGACAAGGTAAGAATTACCATTATTTTGCTTGAGAATGAGATCTCTGCTCAATGCAGAAAAAGAATGGTGTCTATTGAGACTAAAATATTGCAATCTTCAAAACTAGGGATAGGATGAGAATAGAGAATAGATAGCAAAGTTTGTCTTCAACAGTAGAAGGTAAGATATGGCTAATTTATAACCAAACTACAACTCTTAAGAACATGTTCTACATCTATTTAGCAACTAGTTTTTGCTTATTTGGCTAGTTTATTTGGTTATTTATAACAGTTGTCTGGCATGCAACTTATTTACTGGGAAGAAGTTGTTACGCTGATACTTACAATGCCTAAAAATTATTTGGAAGTTATTGTGGCCAAAACCATTTGTGCAGAACATCAAAAGTTTGATATCTTACCAATCATAAGTACAAAAAGGCTTCTATTTTCTCTTCTTTAATAGAGGTAAAAAATATTTAATTGATTTTTTAACTGTATATGAAATGAATTATGTCAAACATATATCTTCTAATGTATTTCTAAGATATCTATGATAATGACTTGTCTTCTTTAGATCAATATTATTTATCATAATACCTGTTATATGGCATTTAAAATATATCTAATGATATATTTCATCAATAAAATTATGGAATATACAATTATATTTATACTATGTGACAAGAAATATATATGTACATATGCATGTATTTATACAATCAGTGAGCATACAAGTTATAATATATATTATTATGTCAGTAATAAAGACAGTAAAAATATGCAGAAATACTACAAGATGATAACACATGGAAAGACAATAAAAACTGGTTGATATAAGGAGGTGAATGATGGCATTTAGAAATGTCAAACTAACATATGCCATGAAGCAAGGAGCAGAATATCATGGAGGAAAAGTCATTAATAAGTTTAGAAAAATCATATAAAATTATATAGCAAGAGAAATAAAATGAACTTGTAGAAAGTGAAGTTGGAAAGTAGAAATGTTTCAAAAAATGATGAGCATATTGTGTTGAGTTTTTCAAACTCCTAGAAGCAAACAATGCCCCTGAAAGTTTTCTCACTTCTGTAAACTATTCAATAAAATAGATACAATCAAAATTTATTTCATTCCTTGAGTTGGAGTAAAGAAAATTCATAATTATTAAATGTTTTAGATGTAGCTTTTCTGCAGATTTTCCAAACACAGAAATAAATTGATTTATACAGCCCTTTTGTGCATATCTTTAGAGAAAATTCTAAGATGCAATAGAGATTTTAGTTGATAATATCTTAAAGTAATTATATTTACAAAGAAAATCACAATGCTGTGAAAATTTTCTTGAGTGATAATCCAGAAAGAAAACATAAATTACATAGCATCTTCAGCAGCTGTGACCCTTCTCAAAGATGCTGAAGTACAATGAACATCACAGAAATTAGAAGGAAGTTTAAGTCTATAGTGTTTATATGTATTAGTATCTGTAGCAGTGAAGATTAAATCACAGCATTTAGAATAACAATGGAGAAAAGAAATGGCCACCCAATTGTGCATATGAAGTCTTCAGTTATATAATCAGCAACTTATTTGATAGAATGTACAACATTAATTTTACCTACTATTAAATGGTAATATTTCTCCATAAAGTTGTGTCTAGGAATCGTTTCTATGCTTTCTGGAATTATAACAAATACATGAATGTACTTTTAAATTTTCTTTTGGCAATATTGCCATTTTTAGCATGTTTATCTTACCAATCCAAGAGCATGAGAGAATGTTCCATTTTCTGATGTCTTCCTTAAGTTCTTTCTTTAAGGACTTAAGGTTCTTGTCATGTAGGTCTTTAATTTCTTTGGATAGAGTTAGCCCAAGAGATGATGTAAAGGATGATATTTCCTTGATTTCTTTTTTCAGCTTTCTATTTATATATAGGAGAGCTATTGATTTTTTCTAGTTACTCTTGTATCCTGTTATATTCCTGAAGGTTTTATCAGCTGTAGTAGTTTCCTAGTTGAATTTTGGGGGACACTTAAATATACTATCATGTCATCTGCAAATAATTATAGTTTGACATTTTTCTTTCCAATTTGTATGCCCTTGATCTTCTTTTGTTGTATTATACTGTTCTAGCTAAAACTTCAAGAACTATATTGAATAGATATAAAGAGAGTGGAAAGCCTTTTTCCTGATTTTAGAGGGATTGCTTTGAGTTTCTCACCATTTAGTTCGATATTGGCTGTTAGTTTGGTGTATATTGCCTTTATTATGTTTAGGTATTTTCCCTGTTTTCCTGATTTTTAAGGGACTTTTAATATGTAGAAGTGTTAGATTTTTGTCAAAGACAAAATTTCTTAGCATCTAATTAGATGATCATGTCTTTTTTTTTCAGGTTGTTTAGATGATGGATGATGTTAACAGGTTTTTTGTTTTTGTTTTTGTGTGTAATCCCATTTCTACATCTCTGGAATAATGCTTACTTGATCATGGTGAAAGATTTTTTTGATCAATTCTTGAATTCGGTTTGCCTGTATTTTATTGAATATTTTTGCATCAATATTCATGAAGCATATTGTTCTGTAATTCTCTGTCTTTATTACATCTTCGCGTGCTTTAGGTATCAGGGTGGCTGTAGTCTCATAAAGAAAGTATGACAAAGTTTCCTCAGTTTCTATTGTGTGGAACAATTTGAGGAATATTGATATTTGTTCTTCATTGAAATTCTGGTAGAATTCTGTACTGAAGCCATCTGGCCATGGGCTTTTTTTTTGATTATGAGACTTTTAAAAACTGCTTCTATTTTCTTAGGGGCTATAGGTCTATTTAGGTTATTTAACTGTTCATTATTTAATTTTGATAAATGGTAGCTGTCTAGAAAGCTGTCCATTTCTGTTAGGTTTTCTGATTTTGTAAAGTACAGATTTTTGAAGTATGATCTAATAATTCTCTGGATTTCCTCAGTGTCTGTTCTTATGTCCCCCTTTTCTCACTTTGTTAATTTGTAAATTTCCTCTTTATCTTTTATTTAGTTTGGATAAAGGTTTATCTATCTTGTTGACTTTCTTAAAGAACTAACACAAAGAAGATACCTGTGTAATTAAGCAATAAAATAAATAGAAATTTTTTTCATAGTCTCTTGTCTGCTTCTTTCTTATTCTGCACCCAATAAGCATTCATGCACTCCATCTCTTCTAGGTTCAAACAACAAAATTATTTAAAATTATTAATTTTGCCCATACCCAAAAGTGTATTGATATTAATGGAATATTAATTTAAAGTTTTATTTTCTTAAACACATTATTTATGGAGTGATGTATTAGATTTTGAGAATTTTTTTATCACCTCCCGTTGGCCAGAGTCAGTTTACATACCAAAATATACAATTTCAAAGTCCCAATAGCCAAATTAAAAAAAGTGCATTTTACAATTTGGCCATAGCATTCTGTAACTGTTGTATTCTACCAGTACTTAAGAACACAAATATATTGAATAATTTTGTCTTGCCATTTCTCACTCTTCAAAGTTAGTCTTGAGTTTCTAGGACTTAACTTGTAATTTTCCTGAGTATCATCTTTTGTTTTTACCCATAGTTCATTGCCATGATTTCAGTCACACAACCCTGCTATTTAGAAAAATAATGATCAATAAACAAATTGGCCATCTATGAGAGAAAAAAGAGATTAAAATCTGTCTTCAATACAGATTCACATAGAAAGAAGCAAATTATAGCTACAATATTAACAATGTTTTTGAGTGGGAAGAAATATATTTTTACTCTGTATGTATTACTGATCATGCTGCCAATAAATTAAAAAAACTGAAGGATGCCATTCATCACATAATGGGTTAGCTCCTTTATTTGTAACTAATTCATCAGCATCTGTATCTGCAATGGCAAATGCTGTGAGTTCACAAAATGTTTGATAAATTAAACTTGTGTACACATTTGAGATAACAAAATTAAAACAAAAATCTGCATGCCATGGTGGTAATAATAAAATAATATTATTTGACATATAAGCTTATAAATTGCCTCTATATAATTACCATATATACAATAAAGTTGAAGAGGCATTATGTATTTATGAATTAATTTTTTCTAATGTTTATATAATTGCTTGCTTTAGTAAACTTTAAAAATGTCTTTAATATTTGCTTTTTCTCTAGATTATTCTTGGAGAACATAGTGGATACAATACAGAAAAGTCAAGATATTTTATTGAGTCAAAATCACTTTACAAAACATACTTCATGGCAGATCACTTTTTAAAAAATAGAACATTATTATATAAGCAAATTCATCTAATCCCTTTTAGCTTGAGACAGCTTTGGTGATAGGCTCTTAGATTTTCTGAACATAAATGTCTGTACTTTATAGTTGTGGAGTCCTAAAATAGACATCTAAAATTATATTTTAATTCCATAAATTTTTTGAAAGGAGAGTTCTTTTATGTAATGTAAGTTCACCAATACTTTACCCACCACAAAATATATGATTTTTTTCTGCTCCAATTTTATACTTTCAACACTACAAACAGATATTTCCTATCCCAATTGCCCATTTCCAAAATTACACAGAGGATTTTTTGTGAATTTTAAATGATTTCTCAATAGCTCAGGGTTATTAGTATCTTTTATATTTTAAGTTTACCCATATTTTTTATTTATGCTCTTTCTGGCAAGCAATGGCAACTTTATTATAATGGCACATACATTTCCTGCTCCCACCGCATTTGGCTGGAGACTCCTGAGTCAAACACTTTCATTCCCTTTATTATTTCTTAGTTCAATTGCACCACCTATAGAGCCTACCTGAATACTGGCCAAGCACCATTTTATTAAACCAGTTGGAGTGACAAATCATTACAGTGTACAAGAAAATTATTCCATTGAATTTTCCACTTTTGTCCAATTCAAAAGGGAGACTTTTAACTTAAACATAATAAAATTACATACAACAAGAGTTATCAAGTAAGAATTTCTGTTAAAATATCCAGTCTATTTACATTTGACCATATCTAAGAAAACATATAGTTATCCATCATATTTTGGATGGTCCAAAGGTTTACATATGATTTCACCTTTTAATAACTAAAAAAAATTATAATTATGACTATCTAGCCTTCAACACCAACAAATACTCCAAAAGAATATAAGTGTTACTTAATGACAGGGATAGCTGACTGACTACACAGTCACCTTAGGTTCTTCTGAAATGTTGAGGCATTCATTTCCAGCTTATAGATCTAGAATATCTGACAAACTTTTCTGTGAAGCAGAATTTTTGAGTAACTATTCTACCTTGTCTTGATAAGATTTGGCATTCACTTTTTTTTGGATCCTGCTTGTCCAATTTTGGCAAGATATTATTGGCAGTTAAGGTAAGAATACTTTCTTATCCAGTGACTAAATTTTGCCACAAAAAGGTAAATTTTATATAGAGATTTTTTGATGCCTATAATCTTCTCTGACAAAAATTGATACTTTCAGAAACATATGTGTCTTATTGTCATAGGAACCCAAAATATCTTGTTATTAAAGCAGCTTAAATGTCTTATTCTGTAGGTCTCTGAAGTGTTTGAAGACCATCTGTCTATCTAAAACATATTTCTGTTTGAACTTAAAAACATACCTAACATTACTAAAAGCTTTATTGCAATAAGTGACTAACTACTAACCTGCTTTCTTTATTCTAAATACTTTACAATAATAACTTTTCAAACACTATAAATTTATATTACATTGAATAGAATAAAACTAGAAAAATGTGTACAGTGTAAAAAATAATTTCTAATTTGTACAGTATACAAATCTCCATATCAATGTATGTATTTAAGACTAGTAGTTGTTTTTTTTGCTTAAAATAGATAAAATAATGTACTCTTTTATCTCAATTCCTTATCATATTCTCCTTTCTTCTTTTAAAAAGATATCTCTGAATTTAACTTTTTTTGTTTAGTCATTTTTTTTTATTAAACCAATAACAAATTTTAACCAGCTGCCCCTTAAATAATAACAAATATGTATAGGAAATATTTTAAGAATGCTTCCTGATGTCTAGAGGCATTGAAAATCTTTGGGGGACCCTGAGAAGATTTACAGTCATGATCAAGTCCTTACTGCAGTATTCTGTGATATAGATAATCTAAGGGAGCATCCTTGAAACTACTATGGATGAAGAACTCAGAAGAAATAACAACAGAGTTGTTCTGAAATGTTAGATCATCTGAGCCTTCTATTCCCATCAGAGATTTTTTTTAGAGGGTCTTCCTTGATCAAACCTGATTTTTCTTGTATCCATATCTTGTCATTTCCTATAGAAACAAAAGCATAAAATCTCCCTCAAAGTAACATATCTTTTGTCTTAAATATGTCAAAATAATAATAAAATACGTAGGTTTGTTAATTGTAGCAGTTTTCATAGTCAATGTTCTCTTAGCAGTCAAAACTTTTAGAGAACACAGTAACATACATAATCTGACACTCTGTATTTTTATTTTTATGTAGCTTAATATAATTTTTACTAATCTATTTCTTTATAGGAACTGTCTCTATTCTTTTTATTTTATCTCTTAAGCCTTCATATGTATATGTATACATATATATGTATATTTATTTACTTAATCTTTGGTGATTTTACATCATGCCACCCATCAAACTTAGTTATCAGACTTTTCAGTTTCATAGTCACTCTTATGACCTCCCATTTACAAAAAAAAAGCCCATTCATGCTGTTCATTTACTTACTGGAGCATAATTAAGCTCCCTGTGGCCAGCCCCTTAAAGAAAATGACTCTTTCCTTATCTACATCCCTAACAGAGGCCATCAATACAGAAGTGAAGCACTGTGTTATTTAGCTATGTTCTAGCCTTGAGCTCTTTTATACAATAACCTCTCTTTTTTAAAAAAAGTCCACTAATGAGTGAGTACATGCCCTGCTAATCTTTCTGTCTGCATATATTTTTAAACACTCTGTAACTAGATAAGATGATTTTTCCCCTAAATCTGTCTTTACTGGCTGTTTGTATTTTTCTACTGAGCACACGTGTCTTTAAACTGCTAAGCAACAAGGCTAGAACTAAAGTGGGAACTTTGGTGGCTGGCTTTGCCCCATTTTCTTTGGATCTTTGAGAGCTTAGTCTGATGGCAAAGGTACATTTACAGCCAGTTCTGGGAACTGTTTATCCCCCTCTGAATCTTGGAAGTTTTTGGTCTATGCTGCCATCAAGTGCTGTGTCACCTTCTGTTCATAAACTCCATTTAAGTGTTTGGTAGTAGGACTTTTTAAAAGAGCCACATGGTTTTTGCTGCAAATGCTAATTTGGGAAGCCCTTTCTAAAAGGAGCCACACTTTTGCTAACCACAAAAAAATAATGCCTACTTTGAGAAAAACTAGTTACTGAAAAGCTGCATTGGACTCCTTTCTTGTTTTTCTAGTATCCTTTTTTAAGCTGCTTCAGGTTTTATATGGATACCTTGGCCACATATTGGAATACCTTATGTAAAGGAATGTTTTTTGTTTTAAGCATCCAGCTACAAGTAAACACACTGAAGTTCATATATGATCTATAAATGCTTGGCCAATACCCTACATTTATTACTAACTAGCTCTTATATTTTAAGTTAACTCATATTCCTTATTTACACTTGACCATGTGGTAGTACCTTTAATAGCCTGGCACACTCATCTCATGCTCCCTGTATTTGATTTTCAATTTGGACTGCAGTCTTCTTTTTCCCATAATTCTAGTTTGGTCACCCCACATATATTTTCTGAATCCATACTGACCAATTAGCATGATCAATCATTAAAATAATTTACAAGAGAAATCTTTACAATATACAAGAGGATTATTTGACATCACACCTTTTTTAAATTTTTCTTTTCAAAACATTTATGTCAATTTTATTGTTGTGTTAAAAATATAAATTTGGTTAAAACATAAAGAATAAAAACAATATACCATGCCTCTGTCAAATATTGTTTGGATATATTAAAATATTATTTATTCTAGCATTATGCAATTATTAATAACATTTTGCAAATATTCAAGTAGATGTATATATGTGGTATATTGAATCATGTAAATTTATATTTAATTAAAAACTTAATTATTTTATAAAATGATTAGTTCTAATGTTTAGCTGTCCCTTACTTAAAACATCAAACATATGTATATTTATTTTATGTTCTCAAAATACTTTATTGCAGATGGCCTAGCCAGAGTGATTCACTCAACTCCTATTAGTGGGAAAGAAAGACTGACTTTCAAGATTACAATAATTTTATACTGACAGAGCACCTTTGATTGAGACATCTCTGCTAGGCTTGTCTGTGGAAGTGTTAATAAGATATTTCAAACTGTTGGCTATATGCTATTGTAAATTATTTTTTTGTTTGATTTTTTCCTGTTTTCAGTATCCTGATGCATATTACCAACAATGACACAGAAAATCAACCAAAATTTATATAACAAATCTATATTTCTGAAGACTGCTGACAGACTTTTAATATTAAAAATTCTTTAGAGGTATTAAACAATGCTGCAAACTTTCAGAGTGATTTCAGACTATTCAGTCACAACTGCCAATTAGATCCGCAGGTAAAGAATATGACAGGCTGTCTCAGCCAGAAAAAGATATGTCACATCTTAACTTTGAATATGCTGAATAATATCTTTTGAAGAAAAAGTTTTTGAGATATCCTTTCTTGACAATAAAGAAATTGGGGGCATGTAGACTGTATTTTAAAACAAGAAACGTTTGTAGCACCTATTCTCCCACTGACTCCCCTCTGTCTCTTTCTTTCCTTCTTTTCTTCCTTCTGTTCTCTTTCCGTTGGTCATGCTCCCATTTCTTTTTCTTTCATGATAGGGATCTAACTCATGAAAAAATCTTGTCAAGTTCCTATCCATGAGCTATATCTATAGCAATTGTTTTTTTTAAATTTGTCATTTACATTTAATTAGTGTTTCATAATGAAATTGTATTTAGCAGAACACATATCAAAAACATTTCATAATTTTGATGGACTTAATGACCACAAAGATTAATAAAAATCAATGTAGAGGAAAATGTGATTGTTAGTCTCACTTGCAAATGAGGACTTCATATTCTTTAGGTAAAATTTATCATGCAATCTTGGCAGAGTGAAAAATACCTATAGAAACAAATTCACTTTTTCTCAGGATCCTTAAGTCCCAAAGATACTTCATTTAGATTTTTAGATGAATGCTTATGTGAAGAAATCTTCCTGTTTATAGATAAGGTAATTTGCAATGTAGTTATGGTTGTCAAGCTTAACTGTACTGCTTATTATCTGACTCATCCCAGAGTACACATGAAAGTGACATTCAATAAATTAGTTAAACTAGCTTTAATTTCATGTTCTATGCCATGGGCATGCTTAACATCAACATCTATCTCTATTTTTCTCATTATATTATATTCTTCAATTCTTGAAATCTAAGGATAACAATAAATAACTGATATGTCACCTAAGTATTGTTCAAAAAAAAAAACCTAATGTCTCAATGAAATGATAAAGACAAGTCAATACTTAAAATAAATTTCAATAAAGACTTAGCAAGAGAAAAATAAACACTTAAACACTTAATTTGAAATGTGTATTTCAATAAACCAAATCGAAACTCAATGAGAATCTTTTAAATTACTTGGAGCACAGTAAATAAGGATTCTCAGGCCTGGAAGATGTGGTGTTCTCTACAAACAATACCCCAAGCAGAATGTCAATCCAGGAGAGTCAACAGGAAAATCTGGTCCAATATAATTCAGTAAGCACTGTTGGTTCAAACTCTGAGAGTCTGACAACAAGTAGTTAACTTTTGGCATATTTAAGCATGTAAGAAGTTGGAAAGAAAAGTTTCCTAGTGGTAATTAACTCAAACTTGTGTGCAAAACTAAGCTTAAGACATTAATACATGAAACTATTGTAAAATACAATTGATACCTTCATAAAGATAGGTTATATAAATTGATTGAGGTAAATAAGCTCAAAATCAACCTTCAGAAGCTGGTGTGGTCATGAAAGGAGCCAAGGTCATCAGGTTTTGAACCATATTTATTCTTAGAAGAAAATGTATTACATATTTCTCTGTTTTCAGAGACAACTTTGCATGCTTAACATCCTTAGTACTTTTTTGGGAATACAAGTCTACTACAGAAAATAATGTAGAGAAATTAGACATAACAAAAAGTATGTGAAAGAAATTAAAATCATAGGAAAAGGGATATGTAAAAATGGTTAGCATACTCTGAATATCAAATATTTTTATTATTAACATGTATGAGGGTAATGAATTCCAGATGAATGGCATAAACCAGACTCCAAATTAAGTAAAGACAAGCTTATACAGATATAAGAAGAATGGAGAATAACATATAGACATAAGTAGTAAAGAAATAAAGTATATCATATAAGTGAAAAGAGTAGGACCCAGAGAGATAAGCAGGGGATGTACTCATACATTAGTGGACTCTAAACAAAAAAGCAAAAAGCAAAGCATGTCCAAACTGTAAACCACAAACACGGAACAGCTTGGTATCTAAAATGCCTTGGACTAGCACCTTGGATCTCACTCCCTCCAGAGGAACACCTGACCCAGTCTTGATGCTGGGGTGAGGAAAGTGGATCTGCCAGGAGTGGATGCTTAACCATATTGGGACCTTGAGACCTCCTGCCCTTGCTGGGGAGGAGATAAAGAGATGTGGAGAAGAGAGAGTGACTGGAAGGGGTGGGAGGGAGAAGGAAGCTTGAACAAGAATATTCACAAATAAAACTATGACTTTCTTCATAATAAAAATAATAAAAAAGACAAAGGGCTTTACCATATGAAAGAGTAGGATGAGAAGGTAATTGGGGTAAAAATGAGCACAAACTTATTTTATGAAGCTGTGAAATTGTCAAATAAAGCAAAATGACAGATGTCAGTCTTCATTCATGTGGAAGTACTACCCTTTCCTAGCTTGTGCAAAGACTGCTCTGCTGTGGGATTACACTCTTGTACATTGTAAAAAGTTGCCCCTCCTACTGGTTGAATAAAATGCTGATTGGCCAGAAGGCAGACAAGAAGGGTGGGTGGGGCTACCAGACTAAGAAAACCCTGGGAAGAGGAAGAACAGGCAGACACAGAGGACAGAAATCAAAATGCTGCTCTGAGAAAATGTACTAAGCCACTTGGTTAATTATGGGTTAGATTAAAGATTGAGCATTAACAAGTAACATGCCCAAGCCGTAGGCCAAACAGCATGTAATTAATATAAACTTTTGTGTATTTCTTGGGGACTTTGGGACTGCTGGTGTGGACCTCAGGGCTAGGCAGAGCTAAGTAGCTTTGAGCAGGTCCAGATCTCAGGGCAAGGCTAAACAAGAAACTATTACTACTCTGGTCTGTCTCAGTCTAGTCAGTCATTCATGCTTTACCGCCTGGTCTATTAGCTGCTGTGGTCCATCTTCTTCAAGTGTTGTCAACTATACAGGATGTTCTATATGAATACCTGCTGTGGTTTGGATTTGAAATATTTCCCAGCTGATATTGGTAAGGGCTCTGGGACCTTTATGAGGTGGGGTCTAACTGGGGGAAATGATTCACTGGAGTTTATGTTTGTCATGTTTCCCACAAACTTCTGCTTCTTGATCTATTATAATACAAATAACCTCTGCACCAGATGCTGCTGCCACCATGAACTAACTTATGGAATATTGTCTTAACTAGTCACTGATGTGTTACATTTGTTTGTGATGCATTTGTTCAGCTTACCTGTCAAAGGAACTTGATTGGTCTAATAAAAAGCTGAACAGTGAATTAAAAAAATAAATAATCAAACTTAGAGCAGAAATCAATGCAATTGAAACAAAAAAGAACACAAAGAATCAATGAATCAAAGAGGTTTTTTTTATGAGAAAGTCAACAAGATAAATAAACCCTTATCCAAACTAAACAAATATCAAGGAGTACCCAAATCAACAAAATCAGAAGTGAAAAGGAAGACATAACAACAGACCCCCAGGAAATTCAGAGAATTATCTACTCATACTTTGAAACTCTATATTCCACAACAAAGGAAAACCGAGAAGAAATGGACAACTTTTTGGACAGTTACCATTTACCAAAAGTAAATGAAGATCAGATTTATTACCTAAACAGAACTATAACCCCAAAGGAAATTGAAGCTGTCATTAAAAGCCACCCAAGTTAAAAATGCCCAGGTCCAGATGGTTTCAGTGCAGAATTCTATGAGACATTCTAAAAAGAATTACTACCATTACTTCTCAAACTGTTTCACACAGTAGAAACTGAAGGAATATTGCCAAATTTCTTTTATGAGGTCACAATTACCCTAATACCCAAGTCACTCAAAGACACAACAAAGAAGGAGAATTACAGACCAATTTCCCTCATGAATATTGATGCTAAAATTCTCAACAAATTTTTGGCAAACCATAAACAATAATATATAAAAAAATCATGCACCATGATCAAGTAAGCTTCATGCCAGAAGTGCAGGGATGGTTCAAGATACAAAAAACGATAAATGTCATCCATCATATAAACAAACCCAAGGAAAAAAACACATGAACATATGCTTAGATGCTGAAAAATCCTTTGACAAAAATCCAACACTCCTTTATAATAAAAGTCCTGGAGAGATCAGGAATACAGGGAAAATATCTAACTACAACAGTAGATATAAATAATAATGAAAGAGTATTGAAAGATAAAAATAAACCCCCACAAATCACATATAAATCAAAACCCATTAAGATAATATAGCTGTTTTCTAAATAAAAACTCTTAGCTCTATTGACACTAGAAATAATGCAGTTCAACTTCTAAAAGACCATGAATGCCTACACTACTTTAACAGCAAAACTATCAGCAATAGTAGAAAAAAATATCAGTGATACAAATATTCTAAAACATTGTTCACTAGAACAATACTGAAGAAAAACTGGAACCCAGTCTTTGAATTAAAGAGAGGAATAAACATTTTCTAGAGACTGTAGAAATAAAACAAAGAAAGATGTGGCTAATGAAATAGAAGGGGCAAACACAAAAACCAACAGCAGCAAAAGAAGAAATGAATAATGATAACTAGAAAAAATAAGAAAATGACTGAAGTTAACTCACAGCTTTCAAAAATAACTTTAAATATTAATGACCTGGACATTCCTGTCAAAAGATACAGACTACCTGAATATATTAAGAAAAAGTCCATCTTTCTCTAGTCTTCAAGAAACTCATTGAGGATTTTGTTTCAAAAGGTTTCTCACCAGGACTTTCATGCCTAGCTCTGAGATTCAGACTCAATGCCACTTAATATCAAATAATCACACAAAGGCTTATATTAATTTTATGCTGATCAGCCTAGGGCCAAGGTATTTAGCTTTCTAACTCTTTACCCTTATACTAACCCATGATTCTTATCCTGTTCAGCCATGAGGCTTGGTACCTTTTCTTATAGCAGCATTACTCTTCTTTCCTCTGCTTCTGCTAGTGACTCACAAGGCTGTCTCTGGCTTCTCTGCTCTGCTCTTCCTGTTGCCAGAGTTTTTTCAGTCTAGTTGCCCCACCCACACTTCCAGTCTGCAAGTGGGGGATACATAGAGAAAAAGATCTTTTTAAATTAAAAATCATTACATAACACACTGACTTGGGAAGCAGGTAGGCTAACTTAAGATCTTAAATTTCATTTCTGTTCTCTCCTCCAAATCTAAATCTTATTCTCAGCTCTGTAGGAGACCAACTGGTGCATCATCTCTTTCTTTCTGCCCCTATCTCCAGTGGACTACAAAGATCTTCTCTTCAAACATCACTTTCCCAACTCATTGCTTTACCCCAGTGCTGGCTTTTTCTTGGAACTTTCAGATCATTTCAACTAACTGCAGATTTTAACATCCCCCAAATTCAATAGTCCCTTCATCCCCCAGCTCTTTAGCAGACCACCTGCTATATTCTCATCTTCCTCCACATTCCTATCTTCAATTTATCATACAGAAGTTTTTCTTCAAAGGTCCTTCTTCCCACTCATTGCCTTATCTCAGTCACCAAATTGAGCAATAATTTACTGGGAACCCACTTCTGCCAGAAGACCACTTCAGCCAGCATTGCAAGCAAATAATGTAACTTCTGACCTTCACTACTCCATCTTCTCTAACCTTCATCCAACTGGGAGTGTTATTCCCTAACACTTACTCCAGTAGACTTACTCTAGGAACTACTCAGTGAAGCCCGACAGAGAAGCAAGTAGCGCTGTGAAGCAGATAGGTGTGCTTCATATCTTCACTGTCTCTCTTCCTTCTTCATAGCCACTAGCTCAGTCTTATTTTTAGATCAGTAGAAGACCTTGTGCTCTGGTCTCTCCTCACTCTAGTCCCACAGTATCAGGCAACTAAGCAGATACTGATGAAATGCCCTGGATTTCTGCCCCAACCTGTGGACTCTGTCAATCTTCTCTTTCAAACCCATCGCCATCCCTAAGTGTTAGTTTTCAGTACCTAGGAATGCCTCTCACAATAGCTTCAAATAATATAAAATATCTTGTGGTTCTTTTAAAGAAACAAATGTCTTGTATAATAAAAAATTCAAAATATTGAATAAGGACATTGAGGAAGATATCAGAACAAGGAAATAATTCCTATGTACATTGATTGGGAGAGTAATATAATAAAATATATAACATATCAAAAGAAGTTTACAGATTCAATGCAATATCTATCAAGGTTACTACATATTTTTAAAAAGCAGATATGCAAAGAATAAACTTCAGCTTTCATTTGCAAGCACACATACAGACACACAGAAAAAAAGAGCTATCATGAGCTATACATTTTTGAATAATAAAAGAATTGATAGAAGTATTACCATTTCTCATATCAAAGTGTTTTACAGAGCATTAGAAATAAAAACAGCAAGGTATTAAGAAAAAAAGATGCATCAGTCAATGCAATATATTGAAAAAATGAGATATAAATCCAAATACCTATGGCCACCTGTACTCTTGATAAAGAATGTGGTGGAAATTCTCTCTGTATGCTATAAATAAAGGACTGTTTTAGCCTATGTAGAGCACCACAGAAGTGGGTGGAGGATCAGAGCACAAGCAGGTAGAAGGAGGGTGGAGTTAGTCAGTTGCCATCAGACCCCCAAAGGAGGAACATGTAGAGGTACAGGCTGAGCCATGGGCTGAGCCACATGATGGGAATATTAATAGAAATGGGTTGAATTAAGATGAAAGAGCTAGCTAGTAATGTGCTTAAGATATGGGCCAAACAGTATAAAGGATATAAGCCTGTGATTCATTTCTTTGAGGGACAAAAGTCGCCATGGACCAGGTTCCAAACCTCTGCCGGGGGCAAGGTACAAACCTCTGGTTCCAAAACACCCCGCAGAAAACATACTACAACAGAGCCCAAAGTTGGGAGCCAGATTACATTAATTAACTGGCTGTGAGATTTATATTAAATGATGTTTATTATCTAAAAGTCACTTACAGAAAAGGGGGTGTCCAGGGGGGAGGAGAAAGGGTGGAGAAGCAGCACTCATAGGAGGGTTTCCAAGCAAGGGGTCCTTCCTCACCACACCACAGGTCCAGAAGCAATGGGGCCCGGCCCTTCCTCTTCCGGGCTGTCTCTTCCAGGGGGCTTTCTTTCTGGTGCTCTTTCCAGTTGACCACACCCTGTGTGACTCCAGTACTTTGACCTCATGGAGTTTACCTGGGTGGCTTTTGATTTCCCACTACTAAAGAAAGCATGAATGCAGACTTGAAAGAAACATTTTCAGCAAATTGGTCTGCTCTAAGTGGGTGTCTGAATGTAGAAGAATCAAAACAGATCATACTTATCACTCTTCACAGACCGCCACTTATAATAAACTACTATATCAAACAAACAAACAAAACCAAATACATTGAACCTGATAAAAGAGAAATTGGGTAATAGTTTTGAATTCTTGGAAAGGAAGAAAATTTCTAAAAAGAACACAGTGAACAAAGACACAAAGACAATTAAAGATGACAACCTCATGAAACTGAAAAGCTTCTCTCCAACAAAGGACACCATTCTTAGGAGAGTATGGCAGCTTACAGAATGAGAAAAAATTTACAAACTGCACATTTGACGGAAGGCTAATATCCAGAATATATAAAGAACTTAAAAAAATGTCAAATAAAAAACAATTAAAATTAGGTGATAGACATAAACGGTGAATTCTCAAAAGATGAAACTAAATGACACAGATCACCCTGGAGCAGGATCCCAGGCAGGCAAGCTAGAGGTCTCTAAAGGAGTCAGATCACAGCTAAAGCCTGGGGGCCTTCTAATGGAAGAGCCTAGATTCAACACTTGGGTGTGCCCACAATCCCGGAGAGGAATTTTCCAGATTGGCAGATGGGAGCTGGCCTCCTCTCACCTCTGAGATGGCTCTTTCCTGCTATTTGTCCAATATCAAAATACATTAGTTTTTGGTATATCTTATTATATATTCTCTCATTATATTTTATATCATCTCATTGTTTTATAATGAGATTGGAGGAGTTGAGGGGATAATCTTGGAGAAGTACAATGGGGAGACAGTAATAAATGCATATTATGTGAGAAAAAAATCTATTTTAAATTATAAGGCATTAGTTCAACTATGTTCATAGCAGCATTACTCATAATAGCAAGAATCTGGAAACAATCTAGATGCCCCTCAACTGAAGAATGGATTAATAAACTGTGGTACATCTACACAATGGAGTACTAGTCAGCAGTAAGAAAAAATGATATCCTAAAATTTGCAGGCAAATGGATGCATTTGGAGAATATCCACGTGAACAAGGTATCTCAAACACAGAAAGATAAGCAGGGGATGTACTCACTCATTAGTGGACTCTAAACCAAAAAGCAAAAAGCAAAGAATGTCCAAGCTGTAAACCATAAACACTGAACCGACTGGGATCTGAAACACCTTGGACCAGCAACTTCATCCCACCCCTTCAGGGAAACATTTACTCAGTCTTAATGTTGGGGTGAGGAAAGTGGTTCTGCCAGGAGTTCATGCTGAACTAAGCCATATTGGGACCTTGGGACTTCCTGCTCTTGCTGGGGAGGAGATAAAGTGATAGGGATAAAATAGAGTATCTAGGAGGGGGGGCGAGGAGGAAGGGAGCTTGACAAGGGGACACATGGATTAAAAAAATGAGACTTTTTCCATAAGAAAAAAAGAAAGAAAACCAGTGTCTATTAAAGTATAGGTTACAATGAAAAAAAATAATAACAATAAAAAATTCAAAATTGAGCAAAATCTTGAAATAAATGTGTGGTTAAATGTATTCTAAATAATGATAGGACAAGAAGAATTGCCATTTTAGTATCTGACAAAATAGAATTTAAGTCAATATAAACTAGAAGGGATAAGAAATGGTAATTTATTCTCAAGAAGAAAAAAGAATTAATCAATAAAATAAAAAGTCACTCTGGTTCACCCCAAACTCTGATGAACCTAATCACATTAAAAGCAAAGGCATGAAATAAAGGCACATCTTAACACTAACCTAATCATAATTGCTTATGTCAACAAATACTTTCTTCCATATATAGGTCACCTGTGCAAAAAAGAAATAAGTAAAGAAGCTTCAGAAATACATAAAACCTTACATCAAATATATATATAAATATATATACATATATATATATACATGACATACATCTACAGAACATTCCACTCAAGTAACAAAGAATATATCTTCTACTTGCTACTTGTTAGCCAGTGGAAGCTTCTCTATACAAAAGCACATCCTATCACATACATACACACACACACACACACACACACACACACACACACCCCAAAATAAACCTTAACAAGTTCAGAAAAATGGAAATAATTTCACGTATTTAATCTAATAATTATATGATAAAATTAAAATTTACAATGAATAAATTTTTAAAATTACATAAATTTTTGGAGGCGGATTAACTCAATATTAAACAATGAAGAATAAAGATTGAGAACAAAGCATTCCTAGCACCAAATGAAAATGGAAACACAATGTGATAAAACATCTAGGACACATTTAAATCAGGCTTAAGAAAAAAAATACAGTTTTAAGTTCATACACTATAAAAGCAGAAAAAGTATAAACACATAACCTAGTGATACAACTCAAGAATTTGGAAACAAAAAAGCAACTTAGCCTAAATCCAGTAAAAATTAAAAATAATAACAACCCATGTAGAAATTAATGAACTGGAAACAGAAAACATTACATAAATCAATAAATCTAAAAGTCATTTAATATAATGAATATAAACTAATTCAAAAGATTATTGGCACAACAAACCAAAAGACAGAAATTGACATATGTATTAGAAAAAGAAAAAGATTCATAAAATATTTACTAACATTTATAAGTTACTTAGAATGTGAAGAGTCAAAGTTCAAAGTGGATCTAATGGTATACATTTATTACCTACTGGGCTATGACGGGAAGATATATTAAATAACATGTGTTGTAGAAAGTTTCCTGACACTCGTTTGGGTGTCAGAGGTTTGGAACCTGGTCCGCAGCAGCTTTTGTCCTCAAAGAAATGAATCAGACACTTATATAATTTATACTGTTTGGCCCATATCTTAAGCACATTACTAGCTAGCTTTTTCATCTTAATTCAACCCATTTCTATTAATCTTCTCATCATGTGGCTCAGCACGTGGCTCAGCCCATACCTCTACATGTTTCTTCTTTGGTGGTCAGATCGAGATTGACTTAACTCCACCCTCCTTCTCCTACCTGCCTGTGCTCTGATTCTCCACCCACTTCTATGGTGCTGTGCAGAGGCCAAAACAGTCCTTTATTTACAGCTTACAGAGAGCATTTCCACCACAAACATGGACAAAAATGTAGATTGTGCAATTACCTGAAATGCTTCAAAGGAAGAGAGGGACGAATATTTATTTACTTTCATTAGAAAAAAGGAAAAGAAAAAAATATATATATAAAATGAGAGATCGGGGCTAAGGGAGGGCAACAGGGTTAGGTTAGGGTAATTATAATTATAGTATATCTCTTGTTTTTTGAAAATATAATAATAAAACACACTATTGTATAAAAAATGCAAACAAACATATATATATAATATGTTAAACATTATTCAAAGTAACTAACATTTTATTATGAATAAAGTCTCATCTTTTATCCATGTATCCCCTTGTTCAAACTCCCTTCCCTTCCTGCCCCTCTCAGTCACTCTCTATTCTCCTCATCTCATTATCTCCTCTCCAGCAAGGACAGGAGATACCAAGGTCCCAAGGTGCCTTTGTTCAGCATCCACTAAGAAGTAAATAAACAGAAAAATGATAAAGATACTGGTCAAAAAATGGAAAAGGAAAGTTATGTGACTTTTCAAAAAACATGTCAAAATGATAAGTTCCCAGTTAAAAAAAATGTTTTGGAATAATTATAGAATAGGGAGCCAAACAATTACAAGAGCCAGAGACATTATATATTCGAAAGAAATAGTATTTCCTGATGAGAGCAGTGCAGTCCACACATTAACTCAAAAAAGTTATGACAGTATCCATGAGATCTGTGCATGGTAAGCTAAAACCCCTTCATATAAAGAGGAGGAGGGCACCAATTTAGCCCCCAACTGGCTACTGAGAGTTATTTGGAGAAGAGTCAATTTTCCTTAAAGGTATATTTCCTGGTGAATCTTTTTTTCACGATGGGAGGTAGCAAATCCATGAATACATAGAGAGCACAGATTGAACTTGATGGGTTTACAGGAATAAAATTAAATAAAAGTAAGCACAATGTTCTGTGGCTAAAAAGAAAATAAAGGTAAATCTGGGAATTGCTGGGAGAATAGAAAGTAGAATCATCTACATGCAAGGATGGAAGTAATTCCATGAGGCCTAAAACAACAACTACAGGTACTTAAGAAATGCTAAAAGTGGAGGAAATATCTCCAGGGAAGATAAAACTAATTGGCTGTATTATGTTTTAACCCTTGTTTTCTGGCCCAAGGTTACATGATGTGGCTGATGAAAAACTAAAACCAGGCTGGGGTGGAGGTATCTCAACAAGACTAAGACTGAGACAAGTTTATTTCAAGAAATCAGATATTTTATACCTTTATCAAAAAGAGAATTCACTGGAGATTTCCAGGATCATTACACTCTCAGTTGTCAAGATGTAATGACATTAGAGAGCCAAACAGGGCTTAAAAAATAAGATTGTGTACAACCATTTGCCCAATCAAGTTTTTGTGTTTTCCTGGCTTTTAGAGAGAATTCTACACAGAGACGATTGAATGCTTAATTCCCTGAGGAAATGTCTACATATTTTGGAAACTGGAAGTCACACAATGCTTCTAGAGCCACAGACTGTAACTTGAAAAAACTTGGATGCATGCCTCTTTAAGCATCTGGACCAGGACAACACAATAATTCCTCAAGTTATCCAATACTAAAGGGTCATCCACAAAAAAATATATATACAAGTAATCAATATGAACCAAGTGGGTTATATTTAGAAAGAAATATGTCCAAACAAACATATAAATATATGCATATCACATCCATTATTTTTTTAAAGGAGACCATGAATTCTAATGGGAGTAAAGAATAGTATATGGAAAGCTTTGAAGGGAAGTAAAAAATAAAAAAGTGTAAAAAAACTGAAAAAATGTAAATTAAATTGAACAATAAACATGCAGTATGCTTAACTTCTTACAATGAAATAGCAATTATACTAGCTTATATATATAAAAGCTATTGTAAAATGTGTAGCATTAAACTCTCTTAATAATATCTAGCATGGAATTTTTGAAGAGCTACCTGTTTGTCATTCACCACATCAATTATAAATTTATTATGCAAGTCTATATTATGTAACATACATGCATATTC
>PVIH01013858.1:29264-56550 GCA_004025045.1 Sigmodon hispidus
AAAAAAAACAGTAAAAAGAATTTAAAATGCAGAAGAGTTAACAATAACTATACAGAGGATAAGAATCATAAGCATGGCTTATCAAGGGTAGAAATACAAATAAGATTGCTACACATATATTTTCTTTGTGTTCAGCTTTCCCTATATATCCTTATTCAAGGTCTCTTCCCCCTCCCAACACATCTGGTCATTTTCCTTCTCTGCAACTGCCCATCCCCTCCCTGGCAGCATATTCTTTCAAATTTGCAATTTAATTTAGTTATTAAAATCAAATAATTAGATAAAAGTTAGAAGTTCAAGAGGAAGGAAAGAATCACTTAGAAAATAATGGGAGAATGATGTTGAGGGAAAAAGAGAGAGAGAAAAAATAAATAGTATAACAGGAAAAGCATATGAAAGCTTCAAATTTACATAGTACATGAGAAACAATGTTTTTAATAAATAGGAAGAAAAGGAGATGATCCAAGTTACCAGGCAAATCAAGGAGATACATATTTCTATCATCAATGAGATAGATTTTGTTCAGAAAGTAACATAGTTCCTGACACTTATTTATCCAGATAATTTTAATGATTTATGGGTAAACATCATGTACCAATAAATTTTATTCTACTACAATATTTAGAAATTTAGATCTGATGAAATGAGAAGATAAAAAATTCATGAAAAATAAATGAAAGAAATCTTCCCAAATAAGAGAGTCTGTGTACTCTTGTGCTTAAAAAGGTACAACAAGAGGCAGTCAACATAAAAAAGAGCTGTGATGACCAGCAGATTGACACAGAAGATGCTGTTGACCATTTTCCCTGGGCCCATTTGGACCCAAAGTTTGGACCTGGCCTGTGGAAGCTTTTGTCCCCCAAAGAAATGAATCAGACACTTATATTAACTTCATACTTTTTGGCCCATGACTCAAGCACATTACTACCTGGCTATTACATCTTAAATCAACCCATTTCAAATAATCTACTTGCAACAAGGCCCGGCCTGAAGCTCATCTGGATTTGTCACATGTCTCTTCAGGGGTCAGATAACAACTGATGAACTCCACCCTCCTTCTACCTGTCAGTCCTGTGATTCCCCACCCACTTTTATGATGCTCTACATAGGCCAAAACAGCTCCTATATTTAAAACATACAGAAAACATTCCACCATACTTCTTCTTTTCTGTCTAATCAAAAAGGAAGGTTTCAATTTCCATATAGCAAAATTACAACAAAATAGCTCTCAAGCAGAAATTACAGTCACAATATCCAGTCTATTTGTATTCACAAAATTAAAGAGAATATGCCATTATCTACCTTACCATTATGAGTCTAAAGTTTCATATCTAATATACATTTTAAACTAAAAAGAACTATAACTATAATTATTAAACCTTCAACCACATCAAAGACCACAGAAGGATATAATATTATCCAAATAAACAGGAAGGTTAAGCAACTTCCAAAGTCTAGAAAATGACAGAGATGATAGCTATTTGCCTGGATAGTCACCAAAGTTCCTTTGTAATTTTGGGACATCCATCTTCATTCTTTATGGCCCAAAGTCTCTGACATACCTTTCAGTGATGCAGGAAATCTGACACAGTCTATCAGTTGCATCTCCTTGTGTCCAGAAGGATGCCTGGCAATTTTTTTTCTGCAAAGTAGAAACATGAATGACCACCTTGGATTCTTCTGCCTAAGTTCAGAGGTCATTTTCCTATATAACCTCCATGTCTAGTTTAAACAGCATACTATCAAAGGGTCAATACCAGTACAGTTTCTTGTCCAGTGGCTAAATGTTGCCACAAGTAAGTTCCACATGAGTTTCTTCAATGCCCATCATTTTCCTGAAATACATTAATGCTGCCAAAAGCAGACCTCTCTCACTATCCAGAAAAGTCTAAGTTCTTTTATTTTGTTTTCCTTCTTTTTTTAATTATTATTATTATGAACAAAGAAGTCACACTTTCTATCCTGTATATCATTACTTAGGGCCCTTTCCCACACCAAACACAACAGGTCATTCTCTCTTCTCCACAACTCCAAATCCCCTCCCCGGGCAGGCAGCAGGTGGTCCCAAGTTCCCACTGTCCAAATATTGCTTAGATTAGTCTCCTCCATTCCTGGCAGATCCAGTTTCCTCCCCACAACCTCAAGACTGAGTCAGGTGTTCTTCTAGGTGGAGTGAGATCCAAGGAGTCATTTCAAGATATTTCTGATCCTAAGCTGTTCAGTGGTCATGGTTTGCAGCTTGGGCATGCTTTGCTTTTTTGTTTTGTTTTGTTTTGTTTTGTTTTGTTTTGCTTTGTTTTTGTTTTGCTTTGCTTTGTCTGGTTTTGTTTTGTTTTGTTTTGTTTTAAAGTCCACTAATGAGTGTGTATATCCCCTGCTTATTTTTCTGGGTTTGGGATATATCACTCAGGAGGATTTCTCCAAATCTATCCATTTGCCTGCAAATTTTAGGATATCATTTTTTTCTTACTGCTGAGTAGTACTCCATTGTGTAGATGTACCACAGTTTGTTAATCCATTCTTCAGTTGATGGACATCTAGCTTGTTTCTAAGTTCTTGCTATTACAAACAACACTGCTATGAACATAGATGAGCTAATGCCTTTGGAGTGTGAATGTGCATCTTTAGGATATACACTCAGAAGTGATATTGCTGGGTCCTTGGGGAGATTAATTCTCACTTTCTGAGAAACTGCCATGCTGTATTTGAAAGTGACTGAACAAGCTTACACTCCCACCAACAATGGAGGAGTGTTCCCCTTCCTCTGCATCCTCTTCAGCATAGGCTGTCCTCTGTGTCTTTTATCTTAGCTAATCTAATAGGTATCAGGTGGTATCTGAATGTTTTTTTATTTGCATTTCTCTGATGGCTAAAGATGATGAACACTTTTTTCAGGTGCCTTTCAGCCATTCGTAATTCTGCTGAGAATTCTGTTTTTAGATTTGAACCCCATTTTTTGATTGGGTTATTCAAGGTTTTGAGCTCTAGATTCTTCAGTTCTTTATATATCTTAGAGATTAGTCCTCTCTCACTTGTAGGGTTGGTGAAAATCTTTTCCCATTCTGTAGGCTGTTGTTTTGTCCTATTGACAGTGTCCTTGGCTTTACAGAATCTTCTCAGCTTCAGGAGATCCCACTTATTGATTGTTGATCTTAGTGTCTGTGCCACTGGTGTAATATTTAGGAAGTGGTTGCCTGTGCCAATTCGTAGACGTGTATTTCCCACTTTCTTTTCTATCAAATTTAAAGTAGCTGGGTTTATATTGAGGTTTTTGATCCACTTGGATTTGATTTTCTGCAGGGTGACCGGTTTGGATCTATTTGCATTTTTTTACACACTGCCATCCAGCAATGCCAATACCAATTGTTAGATATACTATCTTATTTCCATTGAATATTTTGGGCTTCTTTGTCGAAGATCAGGTGTTCATAGTTTTTTTGGGTTAATGCTTGGATCCTCAATTTAATTCCATTAATCCACAAGTCTGTTTATATGCCAGTACCAGGATGTTTTTATTACTCTAGCTCTGTAGTATAACTTGAAGTCTGGGATGGTGATACCTCCTGAGGTTCTTTTGTTGAGTAAAATTGTTTTGGCAATCCTGGCTTTCCAGTTATTCCAAATAAAATTGAGTATTTTTCTTTCAATGTCTGTAAAAAATTTTGTTGGGATTTTGATGGGCAGTGCATTGAATCTGTAGATTGCCTTTGGTAGAATTGCCATTTTTACTATGTTGATCCTACCTATCCAGGAACATGGGAGAGCTTTCCATTTTCTGATTTCCTCTTCAATTTCTTTCTTCAGTGATTTAAAATTTTTGTCATATAGGTCTGTTACTTCTTTGGTTATAGTTACTCCAAGGTATTTGATACTATTTGCAGATATTATGAAGGATAATGTTTCTTTTATTTCTTTTTCAGGTCTTCTATCTTTAATGTATAGAAGGGCTACTGATTTCTTTGAGTTAATCTTGTATCCTGCTACATTGCTGAAAGTGTTTTTCTGCTGTAGCAGTTCCTTGGAAGAATTTCATGAGTCACTTATGTATATAATCATATCATCTGCAAATAGTGATAATTTCACTTCTTTTCCAAATTCTATCCCTTTAATTTCCTTTCTTTCTCTTATTGCTTTAGCTAAAACTCCTTTATCTATATTGAATAGATAAGTAGAGAGAGGACATCTTTGTCTAGTTCCTGATTTTAGTGGGATTGGTTTGAGTTTTTCTCCATTAAGTTTGATACTGGCTGTTGGCTTCTTTCAAATCGCCTTTTTACATTTAAGTATTCTCCCTGTATTCCTCATCTCTCCAGGGCTTTAATCATAAATGAGTGTTGTATTTTGTCAAAGGCTTTTTCAGCATCAAAGGATATGATCATGTGGTTTGGTTCCTTTAGTTTTTTTATATGATGGATAATATTTATGGTTTTTTGTATGTTAAACCAGCACTGCATTTCTGGGATGAAGCCTACTTGGCTGTGGTGGATGATATTTCTTATACATTGTTGTATACAGTTTGCTAAAATTTTGTTGAGAATTTTAGCATCAATATTCATGAAGGAGATTGGTCTGTAGGTTGTCTTCTTTGTTGTATCTTTGAGTGGCTTGGGTATTAGGGTAATTGTGGCCTCATAAAAGGAATTTTGTAATATTCCTTCAGTTTCTACTGTGTTTAATAGATTGAGGAGTAATGCTAGTAATTCTTCTTTGAATGTCTAGTAGAGTTCAGCACTGAAATCATCTGGACTAGGGCTGTTATTTTGGGGGAGGCTTTTAATGACAGTTTCAATTTCCTTAAGGGTTATAGGCTTGTTTAGGTAATTAATCTGATCTTCATTTAATTTTGGTAGATGGTACCTGTCCAAAAACCTGTCCATTTCTTCTAGTATTTCCATTTGTTGGAAGATAGATTTTAAAAGTATGATCTGATAATTCTCTGGATTTCCTAGAGGTCTGTTGTTATATCCCCCTTTTCATTTCTGATTTTGTTGATTTAGATACTCTCTCTCTGCTTTTTGGTTAATTTCGATAAGGGCTTATCTATTTTGTTGAGTTTCTCAAAGAACCAACTCTTTAATTGATTGATTCTTTGTATTGTTCTTTTAATTTCAATTGTATTGAATTCAGCTCTAAGTTTGATTACTTCCTGCTGTCTACTCCTTATAGGTGAGTTTGCTTCTAATTGTTCTAAAGCTTTCAGCTGACTTGTTATTTGTCCAGTGTGGGATTTCTCTAGGTTTTTCATATAGGCATATAGAGCTATGAATTTTCCTCTGAAGCCTGCTTTCATTGTATTCCACAAGTTTGGGTATGTTATAGATTCATTTTCATTAAATTCTAGGATGACTTTGATTTCTTTCTTAATTTCATCCTTGATCCAGAAATGGCACAACTGAGTGATGTTTAGTTTCCATGAGTTGGTAAACTTTCTTTGATTTTTGATGTTGTTGAACTCTACCTTTAGGCCCTATTGGTCTGATGTGTTATAAGGGATTATTTTCATTTTTTTTGTATTTGTTAATATTTGCTTTATGACCAGGTATGTAGTCATTTTGTAGAAAGTTCCATGAGAACCTGAGAAATATGTATATTCCTTTACATTTTGGTGGAAGCTTCTATAGGTATCTATTAAATCTTTTTGCATCATAACCTCTTATAGACTCCTTATTTCTCTGTTGAGTCTCTGTCTGGTTGACCTAAACAGGGTTGAAAGTGGGGTACTAAAGTCTCTCACTATGAGGATGTGAGAATTGATGTGGGATTTGTCCTTTAGCATGTTTCTTTTACATACATAGGTGCTCTTACATTAGGGATATAAAAAATCAGGATTGAAATCTCCTCTTGAGCAATTTTTCCTATGATTAATAACTAATGTCCATCCTGGTCCCCTTTAATTGCTTTTAGCTTGAACTGTATTTTGATAGATATTAGGGTGGCAACCCCCACTTGTTTCTTAGGACCATTTGGCTGGAAAATCTTTTCCCAACCCTTTACTCTAAGCCTGTGTCTGTCTTTGTGGTTGTGGTATGTTTCTTGTAGGCAACAGAAAGATGGCTTCTGTTGTGTATCCATCTTGTTAGTGTGTGTTTTTCTATAGGAGAGTTGAGTCCGTTGATATTAAGGTATATTAGTGACCATTGATTGATATTTTCTGCTATTTTCGGTGGTAACTTGTTTGCATTTCCTTTCTCTGGAGTATTCTTCTATGGGCTTATTGATTGTTTTTTTTCATGGTTGTATCTGGGGTCCTTAGGTTGGAGTTTTCCCTCTAATATTTTCTGTAGTCTTGGATTGGTAGATAGATATTGTTTCAGTCTGACTTTGTCATGAAATATCTTGTTTGCTCCATCTATGGTGGTTGATAGTTTTGCAGGGTATAGTATTCTAGCTTTGCAGCCATGCCCTTTCAGTGTACTTATAACTTCTGACCAAACCTTTCTAGCTTTCATCGTTTTCATTGAATAGTCAGGTATTATTCTGATGGGTCTGCCTTTATAGGTAAGTTGGCCCTTTTCTTTTGCAGCTCTTAAAATTTTTTCTTTGTTCTATATGTTTTGTGGCTTGATTATTATGTGGCACACTGACTTTTTGGGGTAGTCATATCTATTTGGTGTTCTTAAGCTTCTTGTTTCTTTATAGGCATTTCCTTCTTCAAGTTAGGAAAATTTTCTTCTATGATTTTATTGAAAACATTATCTGTGCTTTTGAGCTGGTATACTTCTTCTTCTATCCCTATTATTCTCAAGTCAGGTCTTTTCATGGTGTTCCAGATTTCTGGAACATTTTGTGTTATGGTTTTTTTGGTTTTAGTATTTTCTTTGACTGATATATCTATTTGAGCTACTGAGTCTTCCACTTCAGAGATTCTATCTTCCATCTCTTGAACTCTCTTGGTTATGCTTGTATCTGTGGTTCTAGCTTTTTCTTCAGGTTTTCTATTTCCATCTGTGCCTCATTTTGTACCTTTTTTATTGCTTCTTTTTCAGGTTTTAGTTCCTGGCATATTTCTTTAATTTTTTTTTGTTTACTTTTTCTTGGTTTTTTTTTCATAGATTTGTTCATCTCTTCCAAATTTTGTTTGTGTATTTTCTTCTATTTCTTTAAGGGATTTTTCATATCTTCTTTGAGAGCTTCAATGATCATCATAAGGGAATTTTTGCTGTTGCTTTCTTCTGTTTCCTCTTCATTGCTCAGTTCAGGTCTTGTAGTTGTAGCACTGCCACTTTCTTCTGGAGTTACCTTGTTGTTCTTTATATTATTACATATATTTATGCACTGGCATCTGCCTATGGCTTCAGTGGTTCATGATTAGGTGGCTCCTGGTCAGTTGTGGCAAGTGGGCTTATGTATCTCCTGTCACCTCTGAGCAAGGGATCTGCTCAATCTTTAAGTCTGCTCTGGGCAGGGGACATAATTTCAAGTTCTCAGACCTTCTCTGTTTGAGTAGTTGGAGGCAGTGTGGCCGTGTAAGTTCCCTTATCTTAGCAACAGTTGGGGGGTACCCTGATAGCCAAAGTTTACGTCTGTCTGCTACGGAGTATGTAGGGACATGCTCCACAGACAGCACTTGGTCTTGGTACCGGAACCTGGCATGAACACAATTTTCCCTGGCAGGGATTCAGGTGCGGGGGCCTGCTGACCCCACCTTACCTTTGGGTGGAATCAGAATCTGCCTTTCAGAGTCTTCAGTCCTTCCCTGTTGCAGCAGTTGGAGGCTGGGTGGCCATACAAGATCCCTTCTCTTAGCAAGAGCTGGGGGGGGACCCTGACAGCCAAATTTTATGTCTGTCTGCTACAGAGTATGTGTGGACATGCTCCACAGACTGTACCTGGTCCCAGTACTGGAACCCGACCAAGTCTAAGTTCTTAAAATATTTTAAATGCCACATTCCGCATGTGTTTGAAGTGTTTGAAGACTACCTATCTAATTGAAATATATCTTTGTATACCTACAAAAACCTAACTAACATGACTATAAGTTTGGTTATCATAGATGACTATTAATCTGCATTTCTCAATTATACATTACAATTTAAAATGAGTTACATAAGCATCATACTTTAATCAAGAGTAGAAAAATACATACAGCATAGCAAAATTGACCTTAAGTTTATATCAATAAACCAAAATCCATCTATCTTTCCTAATCATTCCTATATCATATCCTCTCCCCCCCCCCCATTTTTTAAAAGAGTTTGACTATGACCTTTAACCATTTATAATGGAAACAAACATTAATAAGTGCTATTTTGGGGAAATTGGACATAGCTTTCCTTCTCTTACTACTCCCTGCTGACAAAGGACATTAGTTATCTCATGGGGTCTTGAGACTGGATCATCTCAGTTGGCATCTTGGAAAGTGATCTTCCCATAAGAGAATTTCAGGTGGCCTTGTCAAATGAAATCACATTTGCCTGGAACCAATCCACAAGTTTTGATCTTTTGTGGAGAAAAAACAGAAACTCTTTTCCCAAGCAACATATTCTTATAAACATTTCAAAGTCAAGATATCTTTAAAGTATATGTATTTGTTTAATTTAGCAGCCTTACCAATCAATTGTCTTTCTACAATTAACTCATTAAAAGTTTAAAAATTAAAAGAAAACACAATAACCATAATCCAGACTCTTTGTTTATCTGCCATATTCACGTAGCCTTCTATCTATCTTTATTCCTATTTGTCCTTTTTAAGGTCTTTCTTTATCACATTTTTCTTCTCCCTGAAGCCCATGCATATTTTACATACATTGTACACTGTTTATAGTTTTGTGAGTCTAAATCTGTTTTATTGAGAATTCTTTATCATTTTCCAACCAGAAGAGCTTTTAAAATGCTAGGATCACTGTAATTGCTGACTCCAACCCTTTTGGCAGCATTTCAGTATGATGGAGGAGCCCACTGCATCTCTCTCCCTGCCAGCAAACAGAGCTGACTCAGGAAATGCTACCAGAAAAACCGTCTTTGACTCTGTTTCCTTTCTGTTAAGTATAAGCAGAAACCTTAAATCAATCACACTTATTTCAAGTCTTCTGTGAAACATTTGGGTTTGAGCTGTGTGTCACAGATGCATCATTTTTAAATTCCAGCCTGAACACCACACTGTCTCTATACCATAAATCAATTCAAATATGCAATTCAGAAAGCTGATTTTACCTCTGTTTCATTGATCTAGAATGCTTTTGAAGCTTTTTAAACTTCTTCAGGCTTTATGCAGGTGTCTTCCCCACATTGGGCACCAATTGTTGAATGAAGTGTTCCCGGACCCTTTTTGGTCCGAGTTTTGGATCTGACCCATGGAGGCTTTTGTCTCCTAAGGAAATGAACCAGATACTTATATTAACTTCATACTGTTTGGCCCATGTTTCAAGCACATTACTACCTAGCTCTTTCAACTTAAATCAACCCATTTCTAATAATCTACTTGCCATGTAGCTCACCTGGATTCATCACATGTCTCTTTTGGGGGTTGGATGGCAACTGACTAACTCCACTCTCCTTCTACCTGTCTGTCCTCTGATTCTCCACCCATTTTTAAAGTGCTCTACATGGACCAAAACAGCTCCTTTATTTACAGTATACATAAAACATTCCACCACAGATGTTCTGTTAAAATTTGATTGAGATCTAGCAAAAGTGCTAGATTTAGAAACACAAGGACAGCTGAACAATGCCCAGAGACTAAGATTTCTCAAGTAGACCATGGAGTACTTGCAATTGTAGGAACATGTATGTGGTCATGGGTATGGTGCTTTTTATTTATTTCTACTTGGATTCTGGCTATGACCTAAGGATAATTCATGTGAATGAAACTACTTTTAAGTAAACAACAATTTATTGACCTTTGTGCCAAAGCACCTGAAAATGAAGAGATCTATGTGGTAGGATATAAATTAAAATACAAATTGAATGAAACATTTACTATAGAATCAAAACAGGGCAGATTTGTCTCCTCAGAATGATGTTCCTTGAAGGTAGTTCTTCAGTCTTTACTAAGTGCATCATCCTTCTCAAAGTCATTTTGTAGTCTTCAAATGTCCTCAGAGTTATTAAAAATGCATGTATATTGATGCATTTTATTTTTTACTGCCACTTATATGACCTCAGTCATTGTAATTTATAAATTTCACAAAGGAATAATATGCCTAAATGCATTAAGTGAGCTAAATTATACCGTCATCCAAACTACAATTTCTATTACCAATTAAATAATTTTGTTGGACATAATATATGGAATAATTTATAAGCCAACAAAATCATAAGAATACAGAATATGATTAGCATAATTATATAAGTTCTTAGAATTCGAATCCTAATATTTTTTAATCCACTGAGAATTGCCAGATTTTATTTTTAGTTATAAACATTAATGTTTTAAATTTTCCAGTATGTTATATAAATGTTATTTAAGACTTGGCTATGCATTTGCTATTCTTTTTTTTTTTTTTTTTTTACTGGTACCAAATAGTAAAAGATTTCCCTTCTTTCAATGAAATAAGAATGCTTTTGTACATGATAATTTTATATCAACTAGATGCTTCCAGATGTGATCATTTGTATTTAGTAAATAAATAGTGAAATTATAGGTGAAAAAAAATTCCTTTAAGGAATGTTGCAAATATTGTACAAATTTCATGGTTAAAATTCTGTCTTATTGTATAATAGACACTATAAACACTTTAAAATATTTTTCATATATAAGAACTAATAAAAGGAATAGAAATCTAAAAATAAAAAAAAAGAATTGGCTGATTTAAAAGGCATCTTACCAATATGTCTTTCCCTGGAAGCGGTTCATGCAGATCACAGGGTGGGGTAGGTTCTTCAAGTGTTGTGTTTCACATTAGCTGAGGAGGGAGATATCATTGAAACTGGACTTACTTATATTGAGTTGCAAGGAAAGGAATGGGACATTTTCCATGCATCATATTAAACATCAGAAAAAAAAGATTTTTTTCTATTTTTCTAAAATATAATAACCATAAACTTTTAAATGCTTTTCATTTAATCTCACATGTCAAAAAGTCTTTGAGTTTTTCATTTTCTTTTACCTAGGAATTTGCATTGTTGAGGATGGCTATTTGATAGAGAAGAGGCAAAGTTTGAATGGTCCATAAGCCAGAGTCAGCTCTGAGGTCAGCCTTGGTGTGCTTTAATGCTAGTCCTTTTTCATGATTTCAAGCTTCTTCTGTATTATTTCTGAGTTAACAACAGTTCATGGTATTGTAACAAATGTGCCAGGATTTATTACATTCACAATTAAGAGTCAAGGGAGACTACAACTGACTTGCTTAGAAATGACCTTCATAAAATGTATCACATTTTTTTATGTAAAGTTTTTTTGATAATATCTCCAATCTGTAACAATGTTTATAAAGTTCACAGGAAAATAGATTACACAGGATGTTCCCAGGCTTTAACTGGTTGAAAACTATTAATGTAATGCATACTATACACTGCCTTTGATAAATCCAATCAACCCTTTAAATTCTCTCTCATCAGGCAAATATGGAATGGTTGTCCTGACATCTAACCAATGTGATGGTACGGGCCTGAGGAGGAGTAAAAAGTAGTAGCTTATAAAACTGGTTAGGTAGAGAATATGATCTGAACCCAGTCTTGTGAAACCTAGACAAATATTTAGGAAGTTAGAAACCAAAGTATCTACTTTTAAGTATCCAAATAGTCACAGGAAAAAAAATCAGTTTTAAAGTACTAGTATCCTGCCTAACAAAGAGTGTGATGTAATAAAAAATGAAATAATTTAGAAATTCAAAAACTTGAGGATATGGTAATACAGTTAGAATAATATTAAAATAAATGTTAAGTCTGGATTATTTCAAACCAAGGACAAGTATCAAAGATTCTAATACTGGTCTGTAGCTCCAGACCAACAATTTAATTATATTTTTTTGGAAAAATGATACAAAGGATAGTGAGGGTGCAATCAGTGTTCTTGGCCACAAGTACTGTCTACATAAGAGACAGACACCTGACACAACATTATTTGTGGTATACTATTTAAATCAGCAAATTGATTATTTAAAAAAAAAACAATTTTCATCCTCATCAACATAGTGGATATCCATCAGCTTCTCAGAGTTAAGAAAAATGGATAACAAAAAAAAGCAAAACAAAAATACCTGTTTCTTTTTGATGAAAAGATTGTTTTCTCTGGTCTTACACTTTATGCTCCTGTTTTTTTTTTTTCAAACTGAAAACATGTTTAAGGTAAAATATTTTCCTAGGAGACAATGTGGACTAATATATTTAACAATGAGATAATTAATTGCTTGAAAAAGATATAGCATTAAATATGACTTTGTTTTAAGCAAACATAGTAAAAAAAATACCATAAATTTATAAGTATTTTCTTGATAGGTTTTCCAGATTAAAAAAAATAGAAGTTTCCATTAAAAACATCATGTTGGCAAAACACACTTGAAAGTTTTTGAGAGGCTGTCATACATCAAAAGATAGACTGCTCTCTCTCTCTCTTTTTTCTTTCTTTATTTTGTATTTATCAAGAAAAACAGTAAAATGAATTTAAAATGCTGATAAGATAAAAATAACTATAAAGAAGATAAAACTCATAAGTATGAATTATCAAGGGAGATAATGCAAATAAGATCGCTACACATATATTTACTTTGTGTTCAGCTTTCCCTCTGAATTTTTTTTTCCATCCCTGTATATCCTTATTCAAGGTCCCTACCCCCTCCAGCCACATCAGGTCATTTTTTCTTCTCCACAACTCCCAATCCCCTTCCTGGGGAGGCAGCAGACAGTCCTATGGTCCCAGTGATCCAATAATGCTTAGATCAGTCTCCACTCCTGGCAAATCCAGTTTTGCCCCCCTCCCTCAAGACTGAGTCAGTTGTTCCTGTAGTTGGAGTGGGATCCGAAGGGTCAGTCCAGGGTGTTTCTGATCCCAAGCTGTTCAGTGGTTGAGGTTTGCAGCTTGGGTATGCTTGGCTTTTTTTCTTGTTTGTTTGTTTAGAGTCCATTAATGAGTGAATACATCCCCTGCTTATCTTTCTGAGTTTGTGATACCTGGCTCAGGAGAATATTCTCCAAATCCATCCATTTGCGTGCAAATTTTAGGATATCATTTTTTTCTTACTGCTGAGTAGTATTCCATTGTGTAGATGTACCACAGTTTGTTAATCCATTCTTCAGTTGAGGGACATCTAGGTTGTTTCCAGGTTCTTGCTATTACAAAGAATGCTGCTATGAACATAGTTGAGCTAATACCTTTGGAGTGTGACTGTGCCTCTTTAGGGTATACACCCAGAAGTGGTATTGCTGGGTCCTTGGGGAGATTGATTCTCAATTTTCTGAGAAACCGCCATATTGCATTCCAAAGTGGCTGAACAAGCTTACACTCCCACCAAAAAGGGAAGAGTATTCCCCTTACTCCGCATCCTCTCCAACATAGGTTGTGATCTGTGCCTTTTATCTTAGCCAATCTAACAGGTGATAAGTGGTATCTGAAAGTTTTTTTGATCTGCATTTCTCTGATGGCTAAAGATGATGAGCACTTTTTCAGGTGCCTTTCAGTCATTTGTAGTTCCTCTGCTGAGAATTCCCTTTTTAGATCTGTACCCCATTTTTGGATAGGGTCATTCAAGGTTTTGGGCTCTAGATTCTTGAGCTCTATATATATCTTAGAGATCAATCCTCTATCACTTGTAGGGTTGGTGAAAATATTTCCCATTTTGTAGACTGTTGTTTTGTCCTATTGAGAGTGTCCTTGGCTTTGCAGAAACTTCCTAGCTTCAGGAGATGACACTTATTGATTGTTGGTCTTAGTGTCTGTGCCACTGGTGTTATATTTAGGAAGTGGTTGCCTGTGCCAATTTGTTGAAGTGTATTTCCTACTCTCTTTTCTATTAAGTTCAAAGTGGCTGGGTTTAAGTTGAGGTCTTTCATCCACTTGGATTTGAGTTTTGTACAGGGTGACAGGCTGGATGTATTTGCATTTTTCTACACACTTCCATCCAGCTATGCCAACACCATTTGTTAAATGAACCATCTTTTTTTCATTGAATGTTTTGGGCCTCTTTGTCAAAGATCAGGTGTTCATAGATTTTAGGTTAATGTCTTGATCTTCAATTTTATTCCATTGGTCCACCAGTCTGTTTTTATGCCAGCACCAGGCTGTTTTTATTACTGTAGCTCTATAGTATAGCTTGAAGTCAGGGATGGTGGTTCTTTTGTTGAGTAACATTGTTTTGGCAATCCTGGCTTTCCTGTTATTACAAATGAAATTGAGTATTGTTCTTTCAAAGTCCAAAAAATATTGTGTTGGGATTTTGATGGGCAGTGCATTGAATCTGTAGATTGCCTTTGGAAGAATTACCATTTTTACTATGTTGATCCTACCAATCCAGGAACGTGGGAGATCTTTCCGTTTTCTGATATCGTCTTCAATTTCTTTCTTCAGTGATTTAAAATTTTGGTCAAATGGTCTGTACCTTCTTTGGTTATAGTTACTCCAAGGTATTTAATACTATTTGCAGCTATTATGAAGGGTAATGTTTCACTTATTTCTTTTTCAACTCTTCTATCTCTAGTGTATAGAAGGGCTACTGATTTCTTTGAGTTTATCTTGTATCCTGCTACATTGCTGAAGGTGTTTATCAGCTGTAGCAGTTACTTAGAAGAATTTTGTGTGTCACTTATGTATACAATCAAATCATCTGCAAATTGAGATAGCTTCACTTCTTCTTTTCCAATTTGTATCCCCTTAATCTCTTTTCATTCCCTTACTGCTTTAGCTAAAACTTTGAGAACTATATTGAATAGATAAGGGGAGAGAGAACATCCTTTTTTAGTTCCTGTTTTTAGTAGGATTGCTTTGAGTTTTTCTCCATTAAGTTTGATACTTGCTGTCAGCTTCTTGTAAATCGCCTTTATTATATTTAGGTATTCTCCCTGTATTCCTGATCTCTCCAGGGCTTTAATCATAAAGGAGTGTGGGATTTTGTCAAAGGCTTTTTCAGCATCTAAGGATATGATCATGTGGTTTTGTTCCTTTAGTTTCTTTATATGATGAATAACGTTAATGGTTTTTCATATGATTACCCAGTCCTGCATTTCTGGAATGAAGCCTACTTGGTTGTGGTGGATATTTTTTATAGATTGTTGTATACAGCTTGCTAAAATTTTGCTGAGAACTTTTGCATCAATATTCATGAGGGAAATTGGTCTGTAATTCTCCTTCTTTGTTGTGTCTTTGAGTGGCTTGGGTATTAGAGTAATTGTGGCCTCATAAAAGAAATTTGGCAATATTCCTTCAGTTTCTACTGTGTGAAATATTTTCAGGAGTAACGGTAGTTATTCTTCTTTGAATGTCTGATAGAATTCGGCAGTAAAACCATCGGGACCAGGGCTTTTATTTTTGGGGAGGTTTTTAATGACAGCTTCAATTTCCTTAAGGGTTATAGGCCTGTTTACGTAATTAATCTGATCTTCATTTAATTTTAGTAAGTGGTACCTGTCCAGAAAGCTGTCATTTATCTAGGTTTTCCATTTTTTTGGAATACAGATTTTCAAAATATGATCTGATAATTCTCTGTATTTCCTGGGGGTCTGTTGTTATGTCCCCCTTTTCATTTCTGATTTTGTTGATTTGAACACACTCTCTCTGTTTTTTGATTAGTTTGGCTAAGGGCTTATCTATCTTGTTGACTTTCTCAAAGAACCAACTCTTAGATTCGTTGATTCTTTGTATTGTTCTTTTTGTTTCAATTGTATTGATTTCAGTTCTAAGTTTGATTATTTCCTGCCGTCTACTCCTTCTAGGTGAGTTCGCTTCTAATTGTTCTAAGGCTTTCAGCTGAGCTTTCAGGTTTCTAGTGTGGGATTTCTCTAGGTTTTTCATATAGACTTCTAGCACTATGAATTTTCCTCTTAAGACTGCTTTCATTGTGTCCCACAAGTTTGGATACGTTGTGGATTCATTTTCATTAAATTCTAGGAAGACTTTGATTTCTTTCTTAATTTCTTCCTTGACCCAGAGATGGTTCAGCTGAGTGATGTTTACTTTCAATGACTTGGTAGGCTTTTTTTGGGTTTAGAATTTGTTGAACTCTAACCTTAGGCCCTGGTGGTCCAATATGTTACAAGGAATTATTTCCATTTTTTTTGTATCTGTTGAAATTTGCTTTATGACCAATTATGTGGTCAATTTTTGAGAAAGCTCCATGAGGAGCTGAGAAGTATGTATATTCCTTTGCATTTGGGTGGAAGCTTCTGTAGATATCTATGAAATCCATTTGCATCATAACCTCTTTTAGACTCCTTATTTCTCTTTCGAGATTCTGTCTGGTTGTTCTATCCATGGTTGAAAATGGGGTATTGAAGTCTCCCACTATTATGGTGTAAGAATTGATATGGGATTCGAGCTTTAGCAGTGTTTCTTTTACATAAGTAGATGCCCTTATATTAGGATCATAAATATCTAAGATTGATATCTCCTCCACCAATTTTTCCTGTGATGAATAAGTAGTGACCATCTTGGTCTCTTTTAATTCCTTTTAGCTTAAAGTCTACTTTGTTAGATATTAGGATTGCAACCCCTGCTTGTTTCTTAGGACCATTTGACTGGAAAAACTTTTCCCAACCCTTTATTCTAAGACTGTGTCTGTCTTTGTGGTTGAGGTGTGTTTCTTGTAGGCAAGAGAAGGATGGCTTCTGTTGTTGTATCCATCTTGTTAGTGTGTGATGTTTTATAGGAGAGTTGAGACCATTGATATTAAGGAAAATTAGTGAACATTGATTCATATTTCCTGCCATTTTTGGTGGTAACTTGTTTGTATTTCCTTTCTCTGGGGTATTCTTCTGTGGACTTATTGATTGTTTGTGATTTTGTGGGTGTATCTGGGGTCCTTAGGTTGGTGTATTCCCTCTAATACTCTCTGTAGTGCTGGATTGGTAGATAGATATTCTTTCAGTATGACTTTGTCCTGAAATACCTTGTTTACTCCATCTATGGTGATTGATAATTTTGCAGGGTATAGTATTCTAGTTTGGCAGCCATGCTCTTTTAGCATCTGTATAACTTCTGACAAAGCCCTTCTACCTTTCATCGTTTTCATTGAATAGTCAGGTGTTATTCTCATGGGTCTGCCTTTATATGTGAGTTGGCCATTTTCTTTTGCAGCTCTTAAAATTTTTTCTTTGTTCTGTATGTTTTATGGCTTGATTATAATGTGGCACACTACTGACTTTTTTTGAGGGTTATATCTATTTGGTGTTCTGTAAGCTTCTTGTATCTTTATAGGCATTTCCTTCTTCAGGTTAGGGAAGTTTTCCTCTATGATGTTATTAAAAACATTATCTGTGCCTTTGAGCTGGTATTTTTCTCCTTCTTCTATTCCTATTATTCTCAGATTAGGTCTTGTCATGGTGTCCCAGATTTCCTGAACATTTTGAGTTATGGCTTTTTTAGTTTTACTATTTTCTTTGACTGATATATCTATTTGAGCTACTGAGTCTTCCACTTCAGAGATTCTATCTTCCATCTCTTTAACTCTGTTTGTTATGCTTGTAGCTGTGGTTCCAGCTTTTTTCTTCAGATTTTCTATTTCCATCTTTGCCTCATATTATGCCTTTTTTATTGCTTCTATTTCAGCTTTTACTTTCTGGCATATTTCTTTCATAGATTTTTTCATCTCTTCCAATTTTTTGTTTGTTTTTTCTTCTATTTCTTTAATGCAATTTTTCATATCTTCTTTGAGAGCTTCGATGAACATCAAAAAGGAATTTTTGGTGTTGCTTCCTTCTGTTTCCTCTTCATTGCTCTTGTATTTGTAAGATCACTACTTTCTTCTGGAGTTACCTTGTTGTTCTTTGTATTATTATGTAAGTTTTTGCACTGACGTTTGCCCATGCCTTCAGTGTTTCACAATTAGGTGGCTCCTGGTCAGTTGTGGCACTCGGGGTTGTGTGCCTCCTGTCACCTCTCTGGGAGGTGTCTGAGTCTGTCCTTCAGAGACCCCATTCGTTATCTGTTTGCTCAGTTGGAGGTGGAGGTGGGTAGCAGCAGCTGGGGGGAACTTGACAGGCAGACTTTATCTGTGCCTGCTACAGAGTGTGCTGGGACTTGCTCTGAAGACAGCACCTGGTCCCAGAAGCAGAACCGAAACTGATGGGAGCTCAACTCTTTCTCCCTGGCTGGGATATAGGCTCCTGGTTTTTTTAAGTCATTTTATATTTCAAACTATATTATGTTACTAATGTATTTTCAATTTCTCCAATTTGTACTTGAAATCTTGATAGTTTCCTCACATGTCTTTAATTATTTCAGCCAATTTTTAACAATTTCAATATTAGGTTACTTCATAGTTGTATGTAGGTATGTACGAATATATATTATATATAATTATGTTTAAGCATTTACATATGCATCCAGTGAGGTATATAGAAATACATTCTGTTGCTTTGAAGAATCTTGACTAATATAGACATCATGTCCATTAAGGAATCAAACAACTTCAGAACTCAGAAATAATAGTATGAATAGAGACAATGTAATCGTAAATGCAAACAAATGAATAGATTGTTTTATCCTTCCAGTAAATAATGCAAACATTCACAAGTACACACAGAGGCAGAAAGACAGACAGACAGACACACACATGCATATATACATACATACCCCCACACAAAACCACACATTTTTATCTGCTAAATGTAATAGCTTATATAATATGTCTTTCCTTGCTCCATATCCTCTTCAACATAAGCTATCATTTGTATTTTTTATCTTAGTAATTCTGACAGTTATAAGATGGAATCTCAGAATCATTTTGATTTGCATTTCCCTGAAGGCTAAGGATGAGGATTGTTTTTTAAAGTGTTTTTCTGCCATTTGAGATTTTCTTTGTTTAGGTCAATACCCTTTTAAAAAATTGGATTATTTGTTTTTTTATTTCTAGAATCTGACTTTATATATTATGAAGTTCAAGCACCTGTCACATGTGAGTTGTTGGGGAACTTTTCCCACTGTGTAGGCTACCATTTTTGTCCTACTCACAGTATTCTTTGCTAAACAGATAAAATTTCCATGAGTCTACAAGGATGGCCCCAGCAAAGACTCCTGGCAGCAGTAGATATACAGCTTGAACTGGCCATATCCTATAATCAGATTGGTGACTACCCAGGTTGTCAGCAGAGAGTCTCCATCCCGTGAATGATGGAGACAGGTTTAGAGACCCAAATTCAAACTTTGGGCTGAGCTCTGAAAGTCCTGATGACAAGAGCTAGGAGGGAATGTAGGAACCAGGAGGCTTAGGGATATTTGAGGAAAACCCACAGAAACAGCTAATCTCATTCATGGGAATTCACAGAATCTGAACTAGCATCCAAGGAGCCTTGTGGAACCAACCTAGGCCCTCTGCATGTATGTGCCAGTTGTGTAGCTTGGTCTATTTGTGGGACTTCTGGCAATGGGAGCAAAATTGTCTTTGGTGATTTGGCTGGCTCTTATGAACCTATATCTCATGCTGTATTGTCTTGCTTAACCTGAATATAGAGGGAGGTGCATGTGTTGGGACAGCTTAATATGCCATGTTTTGCTGATGCTACTTTCTGAGCAAACACTGAGAAGGGATATATGAGGGAGGGGCAAATGTGTGGTGTAGTGATTAAAGGGAGGAGAGGCTGTGGTCACTATGTAAAATGAATGCATAAGTATATAATTAAAATATGTCAGAGAGAGAGAGAGAGAGAGAGAGAGAGAGAGAGAGAGAGAGACAAAATGGGAGAAAAACTTTATCACCTATATATCCTATAAAGGATTAATATCTGAACTATACAAATAAATGAATATACATCAAAAGCCAAATAATCCAATCAAATATGGGATGAGAATCTGAATGAAGAATTTTTAAACAAAGTGTGGACTAACAATAAATATTTGTAATTTGTTCACAGCAATGCATCAAAACTACATTGAGATTCCATCTCACCTGAATTAGAATGACTAATATCTAGAAAACAAATGACTACAAATGCTAAAAATGATCTGTAGAAAAAGGATCCTTTTTCACTGCTAGTGGGAATTTGACTAGGGTAGTCACTAAAGATAGTAATGTGAATGTTGCTCAAAAACTTTTTTTTAAAACTAGAATTGCCACATGATTCATTGATACTATGTTTGATATGCACCCAAAGGATTCTAACTCCTAACACAGAGATACCTACACATCTGCTAATTGCTACCCTAGACATAATATCTAAGAATTGGATTTGGCCTATTTGTCATCAATGAATGAATGAATAATAATTAAGTTGCCATGTCTATATAGAAATAAACAAATAAATAAAATATGCCTTTAGAGTTGTGTATAAAACAAAATATCCCCATGCTCTGGCTTGAACTCAGTGACTTTTGTGAAATAATACTATGAATAATAGTAAGTCCAAAGCCATAATACAACCTCTTGAACTCTTTCTCTGAATTTAATAATTATTATATATAAGAAAATACCAAGAACCTAAAGCAAAATGTCAGGTAAGCTTGCCAGAACCATTGGTTTAAATTTATTCTCTCCTCATTTTTTATTGCAGAACATGTGAAAAATAATTTGATATTCATAGCCTAAAGATATACCTTAAGAGAAAACACACACACACACACACACACACACACACACAAATACTTGGGTATAAACTAGAAAATAAACTTGCCCTTTCTGTTTTCTATAAAGTGGACCACCAATTGTACTATAAAATTACTCAGTATCAGGATAAATAATTTCCTATACAAAATTCTGCAGTTGAAACTGCTCAGGGACATTTAGTTCCAAGAAAGCACTGTAGAGGCCAAACTTGACATTTGCTCTGGGGCAAATAAATACCTGATTCTGTCTCAATTTTCTACTTAAATTTTTGAATAATTAGATGGCTGGAACTGAATGTTTTGTCACACCCATAAACAGTCCTTTTCAAAGTATTTTCTTAATTATCTTTCCTTCAGTGGTTTTTGGCTAGATTTAATTTCTAATACCAAATTACTTCCAAATCAACAAATTGAATACATCAGCACGAATAATTATTCCTTCTAACTATTCTTAATGAATAATGTTGTGTTAGGAAGGCAGATGAGACACAAAGTGATCAGTGCCAGTGAACAGATAAAAAGGCAAATTAATATAAAAATTAATTAGCAACATCCAGCTGATTGCCCCAGAAACAAGAAACCTTGATAATCATTTCATCTCAAAGGTCACTTAAAGGAGCTACATTTAAACTTGACTTTCCATTTTCTAGCCATTACATAATTGACTGAACATCTTATTTCTCAGTATGATTGGTTGTCTAGAAGCCAAAAATATATAAAGCAACATTCATACACATCTTACCAAGAGAAGATACTTAGTAAGTTGTCAATGCTGTGACCTTAGGGGAAACACATGTGCACACACATTACACATCAAAAGAGATACAGATATACTTAATATTGTATTCTAACTCCTTTCATTATATGTGTTAGAAGATTTGGTAGCTTCAGTATCTTTATAATATTGCTGTTTCCCTAATACCCATAGGCTTTTAGTGTGCTGTAGGTTTGCAATTTGTAATTGGTAGTCTTCCAACCATCATTTCTCATCTTTAAAATCTTAACTTTGAACTAACAGTATAATAAAATTGAATTATTCTTCTGGGTTTGTGAAACCTTGCACAGGAGGATATTCTGAAATTTATCCATTTGCCTGCAAATTTTAGGATAACATTTTTTCTTAATGCTGAGTCATACTCCATTGTGTAGATGTACTACAGCTTGTTAATCAATGGATGTCAGTTGAGGGATAACTAGATTTTTTTCTAGGCTCTTGCTATTACAAATAATGCTGCCATGAACATAGTTGAGCTAATGCTTTTGGGGGTGTGAATGTGCATCTTTAGGGTATATGCCTAAGAGTTGCATTTTTGGATCCTTGGGGACAGTGAATCCCAGCTTTCTGAGAGAACTCCATACTGCATTCCAAAGTGGCTGAACAAGTTTTCACTTGCACCAACAATGGAGGAGTGTTCCCCTTGCTCCACATCCTCTCCAGCATAGGCTGTCATCTGTGTTTTTAATCTTAGCCATTATGACAAGTATAAGGTAGTATCTCAAAGTTGTTTTAATTTGCATTTCTTTGATGGCTAAAGATATTGAGCACTTTTTCATGTTCCTTTCAGCCATTTTTAATTCTTCTGCTCAGAATTCCCCTTTTAGTTCTGGACCCCATTTTTTAATTGGGTTATTCAGGGTTTTGAGCTCTAGTTTCTTGTCTTTTCTATATAATTTAGAGATCAGTCCTCTGTCACTTGTAGGGTTGGTAAAAATATTTTCCCATTCTGTAGGCTGTTGTTTTGTCTTGTTGACTGTGTCCACCTTTCAGAGGCTTTTCAGTTTCAGGAGGTCCTATTTATTGATTGATATTCTTAGTGTCTGTGATACTGGTGTTATATTTAGGAAGTGGTCACCAGTAGCAATGCATTGGAGGGTATTTCCCACTTTCTTTCCTATCAAGTTCAATGAGGCTAGGTTTATGCTGTGGTCTTTGATCCACTTGGATTTAAGTTTTGTGCAAGATTAGGCTTGGATCTATTTTCATTTTTTAACATACTTCCATCCAGTTATGCCAACACCATTTGTAGAAAATTCTAGCTTTTTTCCATTGACTATTTTCGACCTCTTTGTCAAAAATTAGGTGTTCATAGTTGTGTGAGTTAATGTTGGGGTTTTCAGTTCAATTCCATTGATCCACAAGTCTCCTTTTGTGCAAGTACCAGGCTGTGTTTATTACTGTAACTGTATAGTATAACTTGAAGTCAGAGATGGTGATGCCTCATGAGATTCTTCTGTTGAGCAAAATGGTTTTGGCAAATTAGCTTTCCTGTTATTCAAAATGAGATTTAGCATTGTTCTTTCAAGGTCTGTATAAAATTGTTTTTGGATTTTAATGGGAATTGCATTGAATCTATAGATTGCTTTTGGTAAGATTGCCATTTTTACTATGTTGATCCTACTTATGTAGGATAATGGGAGATCTTTCCATTTTCTGATATCTTCAATTTCTTTCTCCAGTGATTTAAAGATTTTGTCAAGCAAATCTGTTACTTCTTTGGTTTAGTTACACTGAGGTATTTAATGCTAATTGAAGCTTTTGTAAAGGGTGATATTTGTCTATTTATTTTTCAGTCTGTTTTTCTTTAGCGTGTAGAAGGGCTCCACTGCTTTGCTTAGCAAAAAATTGTGGTGACCATAGGGCATCCATGTGAATTATCTGTGACTTGTTGTCCTTTCTTCTTCTGTAGCTGAGCTTATCCTGGTTTGAGGAGCTTTAGATTTCATTTTTGATGTTTTATGTATTTTAGAGAAAAGAGAAGTTTTATTACTTTATTTTTTTCTTAGCTATTCTGAATGTTTTTCTTTTTTATATAAGTTTTAATAATGATTTTCAAAAAACAATAAAAATTAAAAATAAAATTGAATTTTAAATTTTGATATAAGTTGAAAGCTCAAGAAATATCTTCCTTTGAACATTTTAGAAGCATTAATGCAAAATATATATAAATAGTGGTTCCTAATACAATGCTGTTTATTTTATGATAATCTCTATATTATTCACTTGATTATTGGAAAAGCATCTTCCAAAGATTTAAGTTTATACCTTATTGATATTCTGATTTCTGGTAATTTCACCTTGCACAATGCAATGAAAAGATAGATAAGCTTATTGAATTAAGAACTCCTAAATCTGAATTTATAATAACATGAGGATAGAGCATGGCATGAAGAATTAACCTAACATTGTCATGGATCTCTATATAATAATGACACAATTACTAGGATGAAAAATGAATCACTGAGATTTATGGCTATATAGGCTTTTTCCCAAAGACCTGTGTTATTTGTTGAAAATAATTGACTGTAATTATGACATATTAACTATAATTATATAAAAGATGCTTCTTGCTTCCCTTCATTCATATGAAACCATGAAGGATCTAAAAATACTTTCTACACAATATAAGTTTAAAATATATTGATTGAATAAAAGAATACATATTCAGATAAATTTTAATCAATAAAACATAAAACACTATTGTATACTACTACTTTACAATAGCATTTTATAAATGTATTTCTTTGTTTTTGTTAAAAAATGTAAGGATGAACTATATTTTTTATAAAAAAAATTAGGACTACAAATTACAAAGGAAAAATAGATCACTACACAGAATCTAATGAATACATTTGCCTGTGCATAAAACTTTATTAAAGTTATTCATTTTACAAATTCACCCCAACCATCAATGTTTTTGCTATAACACTCAAAAGGATTCTATACCTTTATTTCAAATTATATTATATGTTATTCTCTCAAGATAAATTTTAAAAACTAAATTATTAGCTCCTAAGAATGGCACCTTCAAAAATGGGCAACTTCCATGAAGATGCTGGTGGCATTATTTTATACTATTTTGTTTCTACCAATTAAAAACCTTTCAAAATGTTCACTTTTAGCCTTTCCAATAATTGTGCTACATTTCCCCCTACCAACTGAAAATGGATAGCAAAAAGAAAAGCAATGAAAAGGGCAGCCATTAAAATAAATGGATTAATCATTTAAAGGCAATATTTGGTTCATGGCAAATAATAAATAAAATGGCAACTAGAGAATGTTACTAGGTGTTTGAAGATAGCAAAATTAAGCTAGACCCATAAAATCAAGCTGGAGAAGTCTGTGAATGCCATTCACCTTCAACAGGAAGAAGGAAGAAGAAAGCTGAGCTTTTTCCTAGAAGCTTGTGTGTTCATTTGTATCTTTCTAGGTGGAAAACATACATACTCTTCATATAAACCTTCTACTCAGGACACAGGTAGACTGTAAGAAAAGGGCTCCCAAAGGAGTGTGAGTCAAGGAAACAGGTTGTCATTAACCCGTAAATTTGTTGCGAGTGCATTGGGTGAGTGTGTTCTAACAGGATAAATGTGTTTCTTAATTGAAATGTTACTTAGGAGAAAGTCAACATGAAGTAATGATATATTGATTATTCTTCTTATAAATATCATTTTCTTTTTTTGAATTATAAATATCATTTTCAATTCAACAATATAGAAGTCAGGAAGATACTCAGTTAAGTTATTGGTCTTTGAGCATTAAGACCTGAAATCAATTCTCAGAAACCAGATAAAACATTTCATGTGTGGAGGAACTTGATGATAATTTTAGAAATAGAAAAGTAGAAACAAGCAGACTGCAGGAGTGATTTGGCATCTGACCTCATTTACCAGTTACTCTCAGGCCAGTGACAGACTGTCTCAAAAAAAGAATGTTGAGAGTTCCTGAGAAAAATAGCTGAATTTATCTATGGTTTCTTTGTGCAATTTGTGTGTGTGTGTGTGTGTGTGTGTGTGTGTGTGTGTGTGTGTGTTTCAGTTGTAGAATGTGTACAGACATGCTTATATACACATATATATTTCAAAGAGAGCCATCTGTGATGAAGATAAGTTCTCTGAGAGTGTCCAGTGAACACACATAATAACTAGAACTATAGTCTTTCTTTGTTTCTTCTTTCCTTCCTTTCTTCCTTTCTTTCTTTCTTTCTTTCTTCCTTTCTCTTTCTTTCTCTCTCTGTCTAACACTCACACATACAAGCACATATATATATATACATGCACACATATATATGTAGTAGATGAAAGATAAGATATATCATATGCAGTATTTATAATGTAGACACAGATAGATACATAGATATGGATTCTATAGAACATTTCATTAATCATCACTTGGATACAATGACCTCACCTTTCATCATTAATGATAAATGCAGAGGATATATCTGGTTTTTGATCCTCCACAGCCATAAATAGTAAAAGAGATTGTAAGCCAGAAAAATATCAACATTGAAATCATTATCTTGTTCTCAATTGTAACTTACATTTGACTATAAAAGTTTGGAAATTCAAATTTACTTAAAGAATAATTTTTTTAACCTTTTAAACTGGGCATCCCTTTACTAATTCTTTTATCTATGTGGCTTCTATAACATTCCCATCACAGGAAATACCCATTCTTTAAATAAGTAGGCCATACAATTTGACTTCCATTGAGAGACAGAAGTGTAGAAATACCTTATGTCGAAGCTAATGTCTAAATAGTATTATCACTTGAAAAAAGTGAAGGTTTGTTTTGTTTTGTTCATGGATTTTTTTTTCAATAGGAGATAAATACAAACAGTGCCCCTTGACTACATAGAAAACTGCGAGTAACTAACTTTTGGAAGTGAAATAGATAAATGTATTTTCTTATTATAATTATAATGTGAATTTTTTGCATACTTCTAATTCACTTAGTTTTTACTTTGTTTTTATTTTATAAAACAATATTAATATTTAAATATACTTGATAATATTTTCCCTCTCCTAAATTTTTTCATATCCTCTTCTTTCTACCCACCTACCTTTATGTTCTTTCTCTAAGAACTAACAAAAACCTTGTACAACAATAAAACTCCCCCAACCAAGTAAACAAAACAAAACACATCCTGAAAAAGAACATCGCATTATTGTCAAATAAAAGCACACAAAAAACCTGTGGAGTCCTTGACATGTTGTTCAGCTCTTACCTGATGTGAGGTATAAGAAGTGGTTCATTACACTGGATAAAACTCTTTTCTCTTCTCCCAGGAAGCACAAATGACAGTTCAATTTTTAACTTTCTGTTGAGTATTTTTTTTTCCACTTATGTTCATACAAGAAATTGGTCTGTAATTCTCTTTCTTTTGACAGTCTTCATGTTGTTTTGTTATCAGATTAAGCATGAACTCACAGAATGAATCACACAATTTTCCTATTTCTGGTTTTAAGGATAATTTGTAGATAATTGGCATTAAATATTTTTTGAAAGTCTAGCAAAATTTTGTGCGACAATCATTGTGCTTTTGATCATTATAGGGGTGTTGGGGAGACTATTAATGACTGATTCTATTTCAGTAGGTTATAGGTCTCTTTAACTTTCTAATCTAAACTTGATTTAACTTTTGTAAGTTGTATATATTGAGAAAATTATCCTTTTGTTTTATCTAATTTAGAGAAATACTCATTTTTTTAAATAAGGCCTTATTATTCTCTGTAATATTTTGTTAAAGTATTTTTTATTACAATATTTTTATAATACTTACTTGAATTCTTTATCCCACTCTCTTCTACTCCCCTCCTTCAAGGTCCCTTTCCTCCTCTGTAGATTCCATCCAGTAACTCATATACTTTTTAAGTAAA
>PVIH01013859.1:0-25000 GCA_004025045.1 Sigmodon hispidus
GGGAAGAGACCTTGAATAAGGATATATAGGGAAAGCTGAACACAAAGAAAATATATGTGTAGCAATCTTATTTGTATTTCTACCCTTGATAAGCCATGCTTATGATTCTTATCCTCTGTATAGTTATTGTTAACTCTTCTGCATTTTAAATTCTTTTTACTGTTTTTTTTTTGATAAATACAAAATAAAGGAAAAAAAAAAAAAAAAGAAGCCATCTTGAAAAAAAAAAAAAAAAAAAAAAAAAAAATTAGCTGATATCATCTTCTGACCTTGGACAATGAGTAAATTCTAAGGATGGTGTTTCTGAAGCCAAAGCCTCATGTGGGTTGCATTTGCATCCATTTAGGTGTTAATGGTAGCTTTGCACTGTTTACTATTGTGCCCTTGATGCCCCCAAGTGTTCACATGGCCCCTCACAAAGCACTGTGCTATGGCAACCTTGTGTCTCTACCAAAGACTCAAGTCAACTGTTTTCCTCACTGACCTGGCCTCTGAGACTCATGAATATCTGACTTATACCAGAAGCCTTTTTAAATGACACCTACATCTGTATCTAGGTCAGAGTGTCTCCCAGAACCTCAATTCTTTACCTCCTTGCTAATTAATTTCACCATCAACCACAAGCACAACAAACTGTTCAATTTACCAAGGTGGCTGTGTTCTGCCTTCAGATTTCCTGTGTAAACTTAATCACCAACATTTTCTTCATCACTCTAGTGGCAATGAAGAGGTTGAGCCAGCCCTGAGAGATGTTTCTTTTTATCACCTAATTATAGATCTATGTTTGTTTATTTTGTCTTGTTTTTAATGAAGAAAAAGATTCATGACATGAGGGAGAAATTGTAATCTTCACAACCCATACATGCCTGGTACCTATGGATGTCAGAAGTGCGCATCTTATCCTGGAACTGGAGTTACAGGCAGTTTAGAGCTCCCATGTGACACATGCTAGGAACTAGACGCAGGTCATTGGCAGAAGCAATAAGAGCTCTCGCCTGCTGAGCCATCTCTAGAGCTTAGATTCATTTTTTGTTTTCTTTTGTTTTTTCAAGACAAGGTTACTAAGTATAGTGCTGGCCAACCTGAAACTCTCTCTGTAAACAAGGCTGACCTAGAACTCAAAGATCTGCCAGCCTCTGCTTCCAGAGTGCTAGGATTAAAGGAGTGTGCCTCCACACATGCTCCCTAGACTCATTTTTTCCTGTAGCACACCCCTTAGATGGGGACATATATCCTCCTTTTCAATTGGGACTGCTGTTCCTTGCAGCCTTGTTTACATCTGTCACTCTTAGAAATCACACACTCCTAACAAACAAAAGGACCATGGTGTCTCACACATTCATTCTGAAAAGAGCTGCTGGTCCTCATTCCCGGTGCAGCACCTCTGTCACCACTTCTGAAGTTTTTCTAATGCTCCAAGTGAATCACATTCTCTCTTCCTGTGGCCCATACTACTGTCCCCATCATCCTAGTGTTCTTAACTAATTTTCAACATGAAGTTCCTGTGACTGCTGCTATAAACTGCCACCAATTGGGTGAATTAAGACAAAAGAAATTTACTTGACTCAAACATCCAATTTCAGTACTACGAAGTAAAAGTCGTGATGTTCTAGAGTTCAAACTTCTTACATAGGCTCTGGGACAGGAGGTGCCCCATTTCTCCCAGCTTCCGTTGCTTTCCAGAACTCCTTGGCTTGTAGCTACATCATTCCAGTCTGCGTTTGTGGTCCTACTTCTTTTTTCCTCTTTCTGAGGATAAAGGCATGAATTTTACCCTGTTCCAAGATTAATGCCACTTTTGCTTGTGAAGAACTATAAGTACATTTAGGGCCCACTAGTATGATTTTTTTTAATCCCAAGAATAAACACATTCCCCAAAAGCTTTGCCATACAAGTTACATTTGGCCTTGATACAGCTTTGGAGGCCAATATTTAGGTTCCCATACTAACCCTAGTGGACACACACACACACACCATTCACACCATTTATTTGCTTGCTCAAATAACCAGACAACGTTTGGGAGCTACTATTCTAGCCAAAGAAAAAAACACAGGGATTATCCAGAGTATTTAGCAGCAGCTTCTGTATATACATCCATCACTTAGAACAGGTGCTAGTGATGCTGTTATGAGAGAGGTAAGCTTCACCTGAGGGACTCTACAAAAGGGACCTGGAGCCACATGGGCTTTCTGAAAAAGAATCTGGACACTTGGACAAACCCTGAGCAGAGCCTTCTACCATCCAAAGAACTTATGTTGATGCATTGTAGTAAGTAGACAGTGGTGTTTTCTGTATTGGATCATTGACTAATTAATAACTAAAGAACAGGATTTTTTTCATCTGAAAGGTTAATATTGTGGTATAAAGACCCAGGTGGCACCAGGGAAAATGAGCTGAGTGTTAAGGCCACTTTCTGCTCTTGCAAGGTAGCTGAGTTTGCTTCCAAGACCTTGACTCAATTCATTCTATTAATTTGCTGAGAAAACAGTGAATCCCAGCCACTAAAGAGCCAACCCTTAATGCTGACCATTTTATGTAAATTAAAACTTGCCAATCTGGTTTTTTTTTTTTTTTAGATAAGTAATTCTTAAAGACAAAATTATTTAATACCATAGATGTTTGAATTTCTACATAGTGGAGTATTAAAACATTTGCATTAATTTGGCATCTCTGCAGAGGATGAAACAGTGGCTTTTGGCCAGATGGGATAGAATTAAATCAGGTGCTGCTTACAGGTCTAAGGATTTTAGGAAGCCACATTGTAGTGTCTGTTGGTCTGATTACCAGTGGGAACTATTTTTGCAGAAGACCTAGTAGGGACTCTTATAACTTGAGGTAGCTAGCAGACAAAGGGTGGGAGTTATTTCATATATTTCTGAGCAAATGAAAGGCATAAATAGAGAGATGCATGCATATTGTACAGATGTCTATGCCTGTTTGCACATGTATGTGGGCACTCACATGTGGAGGCCCAACGTTGATTTTGCTTGTCTTCCTTTCATATTTTGAAGCTGGGCCTCTTACTGAACTCAGAGCTCACCATTTTGGCTAGTCAGGCTGGCCAGCTCACTCTAGGAAATGTTCTTCCCCCTGCTTACTGGGACTGTTCGAACAAGATCACACCCAACAGCTTTTTATGTGGTATGTGGCTCTAGGGACTTCAACTCCAGTCCTCACACTTCAGTGGCAGGCATTTTAACACACTGAGCCGCCTCTCCTTCCGGAAAGAGAAGGTTTTTCTAGTTGACTGTTATATAACCTATCATAAGTTGCTTGGTCCTGCTAGACTATTGAACAGTCCTTGGTACAAGGGGAGTGTAGATTGAGGAATATTAAAGATAGAAAGAATAAGACCAGAAACAGAAAACTTAGTGTTGGGAGGGCTATCAATCAATATGGAAGCCTGGAGTTTATTCCACAGATTCTTTTTATACCCAAAACAGGAGGGCAAGACCTCCCCATCTCAAGGACATTATGGTTCAAAGTACAAACTAGTGTAAGCACATTCTTAATTCACAAAACATCTAATAACCATGCCTTCCAGAAAAGCATCCTGCCATTAGGCTTCAAAGAATAAGACACTTGGTAACCATGCCTTTGACCAAACATCCTTTATTCAGCCCTGCAAGGCAAGCTCAGACTCTCTGATCTTGAGTTAAGGCAACAAATGACAAGCTGAGATCTTTGTAGGCTCCCACAGTTACCCAAACAAAGGGAGCTAGAAGATTACATTACATGCCATCTGCATATAATGTCACTGTGGTAACAATTTACAAGCAAAGCTATAAACTATTGTCCAGTGATGAGGAATTTTATTTTTATGGTCTTTCTGTCTACTGTACTCTTGCATTATTGTTTGAATGTAATGTTGCCCAGGCTCATATGTTTCAACACTTGATTCTTAGTTAGTGGTACTGTTTGGAACATAGGTCTCATTAACAGACACATTAAATTTGAATCAGTTTAGGTTTAAACAAACTTTATTCCTTGCTCCTTTCTGACAAGTTAATTTCTAACTTCATGAGTGGAAAAGGCATGCCTGCATCTCTGGAAAAGGAAGAAGGACTATGCATTATAAACCTTCAACCACATCTCACGTAAGTGGTAAACCCTTCTGTAACTGTAGCCCACACTCAGCCCATTCTTCAGTATTCTTCCTATGTACGGGAATGGTATCAGCACTTCAACACAATAATTGGTTTTTTCTGTGGTTTGAATGAGAATGCCCCCCATAGGCTTATATGTTTGAATACTCAGTCTTCAGTTGACACAACTGTTTGGAAAGGATTAGGAGGTGTAGCCTTGTTGGAGCAAGTGTCACTTTAAGGTTGTCATGAGGTTCTCAGCTACTGCTCCAATGTCATACCTGCCTGCAGATGGTCATGTACTTGCCTTCTGGAGCTGTAAGCTCTAGTAAACTTCCTTCTGTATTGCCTTGGTCATGTTGTCTGTTCACAGCAATAGAAAAGTAACTAAGACACTTAATATCTGTGTTTTCTACTTTTGACTTTTAAACCCAGGTTCTGAACACACATCAGATGAGCAACTTTTTCTGGTATAGCACAGAAAGTTCCATCTTCTAGGAAATTCCCAAGTTTCAGACATAATAAGGTAGTTGGGCACCCTGATAATCAATGTGTTGTTGAAATCACAATGGACTAAATCACCATTTTCATAAATTCTGCTTAATACTGACTATAGGGGACATCTGTAATGTGTGTGACTACCATGCATGTGGAAGACACTGGCAAATAGTATCATGTCTACTCTAATCCTAATAACCAGATAGATCCTTTTACTGTTGTAAAGTATATAAGGATTTTGTTTTATTATTCTGTTGTTTTGTTATTGTTATTGTTGGTAGTGTTTTTAGCTAGACATTGTCTATAGGCTTGAAGTTATCCTTCAGATAAGACATCTTATTATACAAAATTTGACAAATCAGCAAATCAAACATTGAGCACTATCAAGATGGAATGAACAAAATACAATCTCTGTAACATTGTCAGAGGTTTTTAAATGCCCTGAGCTATATTTCCTAAAGCCAAGGAAGCATTCCTGATGTGTGCTTTGGAGCTAGGTCCAATTTACACTACAATGTACATTTTGTTGAACATTCTTTCAGATGCAAGGGAGTTCCTATTGAGGTGACCTAGGACAATTGAATCACTCTCTTGCAAAAATCATATCAGAGGTCAGCCTTTTTTTCCAAGACTCTGCACACACATGCTCCTTCCACAGAAGTTGTTTGCAACAACTGCCATTCAGAGCAAGTTTTGTCCCTTGAAGGCCTTATTTTTCTACCTGAATGTATATCAGTAGATGAGCATTCTATAGCATTCTTCATAAGCTGGAAGCACCACAAGTCCATGCTTATAAAGTTTATTCAGAGCATGAATTATTGAGCTAATGATTCAACTGAATGAAATGTACAGAAAAAGACTTTGAAGCGGCCTTATTCAGTTTGTTATTGCTTTGGCCATTTTCACTAAAAAATGTGCAAACTGTCTGAATGACTAAAATTTCTATTTGCATTTGGTAAAGAGCCAGCTTAAAAAAAAGTAAACTCTAACAATTAACTTCAGAGAATCTGCAAATCTCTATGAGAGAGGAACTGATTGTTGCCACACAGAATGAAAATCAGCTACATTTTTTTCAGGAATAAAGGACACCTACAATTTATTTTGTGTTTCTCTTGTCCTTTGCATTCCAGTATCTCTGACAGGATCTAGGCACTGCAGTCTTTTGACAGCCACAGGCCACAGGGCTCATCTGGCTTGTAGCAATACACACACGCACACACACACACACACACACACACATGCATTGAGCCCTATAAATCTTTCCAACTGACATGGGGACAGGAAACAAGCATGCCTTCACCCCAAGTCTAGTGCAAAAAACATTCTTCCTGGAAAGCTGCTTAGTTAGGTCTTTCTAACCCACCAGCTTTTGTGGACTGAATTTTTGATTCCACTCATAATTCATATATTGAAGCCCTATCTGATAATGTGATGGCATTTGAAGAAAGGGGCTTTAGAGAGAAAATGAAATGCTATTAGACCATAATAGTTAGACTGCCAAGAGAGAATTTGAATTTTATAAAAAAAAAAAAAAACAGAGGAAGAGACATGAAGACAAGACTAAGACTAAGACATGAAGGGCAAGACTAAGAAATTCTCCTCTCTCTCTCTCTCTCTCTCTCTCTCTCTCTCTCTCTCTCTCTCTATCTATCTATCTCTCTCCATGCATGCACAGAGGAATAGCATGTGAGGTACCCACTGACAAGCCAGAGTCTTCACCAGGACCCAGACCACAGCAGAAGTGTGACCTTGTGCTTCATAAGCCCAAGAACTATGAGAAATGCATTTCTGTTAATTAAAGCACATGGTGTCTGGTATTTTGTTTTAGCAACTGAATGGAGACATAAGTTTCTTTCCAAAGTCATGTCCTTTAACCTGAAGATTCTTATTGCCAGGGTTAGTCCTTATTTCACATTTTTAAATTAAATTTAATTAAATTAAGAACAAATATTCAAAAATATTACTTGAAGCACTCCATTTTATCATGTTTTGATCACCAAATAAATTAGGATGAGAAAAAATAAAAATACAGCATGATGCTTCCCCAAATCTCATGTTTTGTGGATGAAAAAATATTATTCATGCAATGTTTTGATCATGTTCTTTCCCCTCTGCCAAATCTTCTCAAGTCCTCCCATCTCATGAACCATTCTACTTTATATTTTTCCCCTCTCTCTCAAAACAAACAAATGAACAAATAAAGCCAATAAGACAGAAAATACTAAAACAAAAAGTAAACACACACTCACACACAAACCCTACCATACCACACACACATTTCTCTCTCTCTCTCCCTCTCTCTTTCTCTCTCTCTCTCTTTCACACACACACACACACACACACACACACACACTATTTGTGGAGTCTGTTTTATGTTGGAGGAGGGACCTGTACTGTAGTTCCATGCCCAACAGGTATCAATTCCATATACTCTCTTGATTAGGGTTGGGCTTTGTGTTCACTTTCCCTTCTGAGTGCTGTCATTTTGTCTGGTTTTTATGGACCTAGTTTTACACAGGTTTAAACTCATTTCTTTGTCAGGTTTTAATGTAAAGTTTAGATCCAGAGATATATAATTGCTTAATTGATCTTTACAAAGTCAACTTAGATAATATGCTGAAACAAAGTCTCATTTAACCAGCAGTGAACATTAATCACATAGATTTGCTGAATTTTCTATCACATTTCTTTATCTCTAGGTAAGAAGAAGTATGAGTTCTGAATCTTGGGAGCTACTTGTCAATCATGTCTCTTCCTCTGTCTTTTTATAAAATTCAAATTCTCTCTGTGCATCACCTCGATGCTTTGAATATTGCTCAACTGGCTCCTGAAAGCTGTCTAGACACACTGAGTCTTGCCTATTAGGTCACATTATGTGCTTCTGTTAAAGTGGATTGCCTTTAGAATAACAAGGCGGGGCATATGATGTATAACAAAAGCAGCACAGGTTTTCCATTGAACTTTCATGTTAGAATACTTCTTCTGTTCTTGTGGGCTTCTAAAGATTGTACTGAGAATCACAACTGACGTAAGCCACAAACCAGGACAGTATTCACTGTTGTCATGAGGAATATACATGTTGGAAGACGGTACCTCAGGAAAGACCAAAGAGTGAATGCTTCGAAATAGTGCCTTAGGATGAAACATGAGGGTGAGTGCATGCCCAGTAGCTACTTCTCCGATTGCTTAAATATGTCTTCAGAAAAGAGAAAATGGACATATAGGCAGAAGCCTACTTATTACACAAGAAAGATTTTAAGAGATTCTGAATCAATCCTCTAATCATTTAGAGCTTTAATAATAGACAATGGTGGACAATGAAACGTCTAGATGGAATGTGAAAGAAAATACCAGAGTCCACATCTCAGATCTCATGTGTGAACTCAGCCAAATTGCTTTCTAGTTTCTCTGAGCCTCACTGCCATCTGCAAAGATGAAAACTTATAACTGCCCAAATGAAGACAGGCAACACTCTTTAAAAACTGCCAGTCACCTCAGACAAGTTTTTAAAAATATTTTCTTATAAAATAATGCCTCTTAGTATTAGAAAATATTTAATAAAAAAACAAATTAACTTCCTTTTCCTAATCCAGAACTGAGTTCCTGTCGCCCTTAGTAGTTTTTCTGTTCATTTTATAACCATAGTAGCCTCCTGTGCTTTGTAAATTTGTGGTTTATTTTCAATGTTAATATTATGCCAGGAAATGTTTTCTGTCATCGGAGGTTGGTATCAACTTTGTTTGTTATCTTCCACCTACGAGCCATTATTCAACTGTATTTCTCTCAGATAATTTCTTTAAATATAAGCACAAAATGTCACGATAGATGACATAAAATGTTTTACAGTTATTGGCACATTTTCTTGCATACACTATAAGTTGAGACATCATAATACGTATAAGACAACATAACACTGGCAGAAAGTCTATCTCTCTGGCCTCTACTTTCTGAATATGGATTTAAGACAGTCCTCAGCTGCTTTGAGCCATGGAGTTAGGATCCAACAAAGCTTATCTGCTTCCTTTCTGCTACAATGTTACTCTACTTTCAACACAAGTTACAGCCCCCACTCCAAGCATTTTAGACAGCTTACCCCATCCTGGACAGCTATAAGGACACATGTCTGCCCCATAGTTGGTAAAAATCACAGTGTTAAAAGCTCACTGAAAGCAAGGTGGGGTCAGCTCTGGGGTTTCTTCATGTTATTGTAACAACTGGATCTTAAGAAATAAGTTGCCAAACTCTAAAACTTTACTTAGAAACTATGATGGCAAAGTACTATGAGACATGTAATTATGAAGGAAACACATTCTTGTCAATGATCAATATAGACGGTCCCACCAGAAATTCCTTCTGAAAGTAGGAAATTCTATCAGCAAGTCGGCTCTGTGGGACAGCATGCATTTTCCACTTTGTTTCAAAGGGATGTGTTTGTCCTTCTTTTCCTGGCCTGTAAGTGCTTTGAAACCCATGTCTATTCCTATGTGTGCAATAAATAGCACAATGCCTTATATGTAAAATAAAGCTAACATTTAAAAATAGTGTCATGTTGATTTTTCCTAATGTTATAACAGAATGCCTTAGACTTGATAATTTATAAAGAATGGGAATTAATCTCCTCACAGTTCTGAGAAACAATATTAAGATCAAGGTGCCAGCATGGTATTTGTCTGGTTAGGGCTTCTTTCTGCTTTCATGAGGTGGAAAGGTGAGTAGCATTTTGTCCTGATGATATAAGGATACTAGTCCCATTAAGGAGGTAAACCATCCTGGCTTCCTGACAATCCACCTCATAATAGTATCACTTACATAATTAGCTTCAATTTGTCAGTTCTAGAGCACATATTTAATAAGTCAGAATAGCTGCCTAGCAAAATATGGTGAAACGAAAATATATGGCAAGTACACATCATCCACACAGAAGTGAAGTTTCAGACTTGCAGCCAGGGTCCATAGCTCCTATCATACACTTGTTTTTTGCTTTTCTTTGTTTTGTTGTGTTCACTTGTTTGTGAGGTGTTTATGTGGGTGGACACATGCATCATGTGTCCAAAATACAGATGTAGAGGTCAGAGGATACTTGTAGGAGTTGGTTCTCTCCTTCTGCCATGTGGGCCATGGGGGTCCCAAGGATAGGACTAAGATTGTCAGACTTGGCAGTGAGTGTTTTGTCCACTGAGCCATCCCACCACCCTTCATGTACTTGGATTAACTTCACCCTGGGACCAATTAGTGTGCACATACACTTGCCATTGCTACCTTCAAGAATTGACCCTGACGCTGGGTGATGCAGACCTTTGGTCCCAGAATTCAGAAGGCAGAGAACAGTAGATCTCATTGAGCTTTCGGATAGCCTGGTCTACATAGTGAGTTTTTGGAAAGATAGGGCTGTCAAAAACAAACAGACAAACACAACCACCACCATCAAAAAAGAATTTACTCTGAAACACAAAAAAAACACCAAACCTAAAATCTCTACTACAACTTACCTGACATAAGATTTCCTTGATAAGCACCAGGAAAATCAGATTTAGGGAAGATCCATCCCTCTCCTGTTTTTTACAATTGAACAATAAATAGAAATGCTTATAGTTGGTAGTCTTTGTAGTGCAGAGCTAAGACATCAGGACAGAATGAGTAGTCTGAATTAAGTAAAGCAAAATCCCGGAAACATTTTAAAGAGACAAGTGATGAGTTGTTTTACCACTACAGTCCAGATAGTTGTGTGCCTAAAGTGGGAAAATTTGTACTTATTCATCAATAACACAAGCCCTTCCTGAAACTGCAGCCCTAGGTGTAATGTGGGGACAAAGACAACATAGTCCACATTCAGTCTCCACTCTCCTACAGCTGCTAACCCCTGTAGTCCACTACACCTATATCTACCTTACAGCTTCTGGCTCCTGCAATCTTCTATATCCATCTCTACCTAGCTGGTTCTGAGAACTATGTGAGCTAACTGCTAAGTGAATCAGCTCATAGAAACTCCCAGTACCTCTAACAACATTTGCATATACGTATGTATGTATGTATGTATGTATGTATGCTCCTTACTGAGCTAGACAGCTTTTAAGGATGCTGTGTATTTATGAATAAAATGAAAGAAATTGACTTTCTCAGATTTTTTCCCCAATTGTAGAATGGATGGTGCATTTGTGTTTCATATGTGTACATTTTTATTATATATATACAACATACAAGTATAAAATATTTATTATATAAACAAATATAAAATAAAAATTCTATAGTGGTAATATATACTAAAGAATATGTGCATAACATATATTCATATTAAAATGCATGTATCCTGCATATGTAAAGTTTATTATTGAAGTAGGTTTGTGCTTCCTGTGTCTCGTCCTCCAAGTTCTTCCATGCTCCAAGTAACTTCTATAGCTGCTTTGCACTGGCCAGGCCATGAAGCCTTCGTCATTCCTGGCTATGATTTTTCTGTGTCTTGTTCAGCTGCCACAGCATACTAAGACAAGCTTATTTGGAGGAATTAACCAGCCTGATTAGTGCCCTTGCCAGGTCCCATCAGAAAGGGACTATGTTCACACACTGGGACTGTATCTAGCAGCTAAATTGCCATAAGGCCTACCGGGGTCACTTTAGTTCAACTTGACATTGCCATGAAATTGACTGTGAGAGTCCTGTGTTGAATGAACTTGTGAGATGGGCTGCTCACAGCTGCCAGGAGCTAAAACAAAGTCTTTGGACTTATGGAAGTAAGCTTTGAAGTGTCTATTTGGATGTCATGCTGAAGCTGAATTTACCCATCTGAACACTTAACAAAAATCATCAAAGGGCACTGAGGAGTGTCAGCAGGGAGCTTCGATCAATCCAGTTCTGTCTGAAGCAATGGAAGATTAAAAAAAAAAAAAAAAGCAGCAAAGGTGTGCTTTTCAAGAGGACTTGCTAGTGTCTAACCCTATCTTTTCCAGCTGGGTGATTTTAGGAGAGTGACTCAGTGTCACTGAACCTCCCCTCAGAGAAGAAACAATGAATGGCATTTGTGCTGCAACATTACTGGTTCTCCATGTGCTATAAGATGTTATGTTGACTCTCAAGAAATCATTCTATTATGTTTCAAAATGTTCAAAGTCGGGCTGGAGAGATGATTCAGTAATTAAGAGGCATGACTGCTCTCCCAGTGAACCTGTAAACAGTGGACCCAGCACCCACATGACAGCTCACAACTGTCTGTAACTCCAGTTCCAGGAGATCCAATGCCCTCTCCTGGTCTCTTGGTACATACCTTAACACCCATAGCTTAAAATAAAAATAAGCACTTCTTTTAAAAATATATGTTTAACTGTATTTGGTCAGTTATGTTTCACCTCCATCACAAGGTGGTTACCTTTTATGGTGCATTTTGCATCAACAGCCCATTGTGATTTTGTATAAAACTTCAGCTTAATAGACAGATGTCTGACCAAGCAAGACAGCCTGAGATCCATCCCCAGATCCCAGTGGTAGAAGGCAAGAAAGGATTTCTTCAAGTATTTCTCTGACCTCCATATACTGTAGTGGTACATGCATACACACACACACCACCACACCTCAACAACAACAACATGCCACCCCACCGTAGACACATAAAAGAAAATATTGATTAGACAAATGTAGGTGAGAAACATAACTTCCTATGACATCCCAACCACATGTATTATTGTTTTCAAGCAAGTAGTTAAGTATAACATTATACACTAATTTTTTTCATATAATCAAAGTGAGATGTAGGAAAATTCAGATTACAAAAGATAATAATGTGTTTATATTACATTAGGTTATACTATGTGACATAATGTGCTACAAAATTACCTGCCTTTTCAGAGTTATATTCTCTTGATATAGTTTTGGAACAGTCCAACATTCACAGGATTATCAACTACTTCAAAGTTATTATGACATCACTCAATCATTTTTCACAAACTTCAGGAGCTGCCAAATGTTACTATGCTCAAAATTTGCATGGCTTCTGAGGAGCATGCCAGGCCTTGACATCCTAAGTAAGCAAAGCTTTATTTTAATTTTGCTGTAGTATCATAAAAATAATTTGTATGAACTGCTGCTTACAATGAGCACTTTTCTGTGGCTCCCACATGCTGAATGGCATGGACCTCAAGGATGACAAGTAGAGTTAAGAGCAATGGGGTAGCGTCTCAGTGAGGTATAACATTGTCCCTAACAAACCTTAGTTACGTGGTTTCTACAAGAAGCAAATGAGTCATAATAATATTCAAATATATTTATGATGTACAATGTGATGTTTTAAAACACACCTACACACATACATACCTCCTACAAGCACACACACACACGCAGATATATATATATGCATACCTACATATATACCTACACACACACATACATACCCGCACATACACATACTTACCCAAATGTTCTACACATATACATACATTGCTACCTACACACCTATATACCTACATACCTACACATATATCTACACACATATCTAAATAGACAGATCTATACACATTGTACACACATACACACAAACCTACATACCTACAAAAACATGTACCTATACACACACACTTTAAATTAAACCAAGCTTATTATCATATCTATTGTTTCACATACCCATCTTTACAATGATCTGAGCAGTTAGAATCTATTTTATCATCAATTCTGAAAAATACATTAAAATACATTATTAACTGTAGCCTCCATTTCTACAGTGAACTTTCAAAGTCAATCTTCCTAAATAATTCTGCATCTCTTGACCAGTATCTCTCTGATACTCCACCTAGAAGTCTCTATATCATCCCAAGGCTTTCATGGGTTCTATTTGTTCAGATTCCCAGTAAAAGTGATATCATGTGGTTTATCTATGCCTAGCCTATTTCACTCAACCCAATGTAGGTCACTATAACTTGATCAGAAATAAATGAATGTCCTGACTGAGCTCACATGCATGAAAGGACTCTCAAGACTTTATGAACAAAATTCCTGAGAATGGAAAGCATTTGTGCCCTGGGAAGACTACAGTATGAAGCAAGTCCCAGGTTATCTGTAGATGAAGTGGCTTTGCTTATCATATTACTATCAATAATAAGAGACATTAAAAAATCAAAAAAGAACTATACAGAAATATAAACTATTAAATATAACTATTGTCTGAGTTCAGAAGGTAGGTGTGTTTCTGGTTGTAATGAAAGAAACTCAGGCCATTGCTTCCGATTCCGCTCTCGGGACCGATTGCTGTATGCAGAATCCCAGAGCACTCTGGAGCAGGGGCAGGTAAACTCTGCCCCTGACCACATCCACAGCTCCTGCTGAGGGAAACCCTGCCATGACCTCGAACTGAGCTAACCAACTACAGGGGTCTCTGAAGGGCAGATTCAGACCCCGCCCAGAGGTGAGGAGGGGGCAGGAGGCCTCAGCGCCTATATCCCAGCCTGGGAGGGAGAGTTGAGCTCCCATTGCTTTTGGTTCCGCTCCAGGGACCGAGTGCTGTCTGCAGGATCCCAGTGCACTCTGGAGCAGGGGCAGGTAAACTCTGCCCCTGACCACATCCACAGCTCCTGCTGAGGGAATTTGCACGGCTCCCCACCACGACCTCGAACTGAGCGAACCAACAACTGCAGGGGTCTCTGAAAGACAGAATCAGACCCTGACCAGAAAGGTGACAGGAGGCACACAAACCCAAGTGCCACAATTGACCAGGACCCATCTAATCGTGAACCACTGAAGCCATGGGCAAACGTCAGTACAAAAAATTACATAATACTACAAAGGACAACATGGTAACTCCAGAAGAGAGTGGCCATCTTACAAATACAAGACCTGAACTGAGCAATGAAGAGGAAACAGAAGGAAGCAACACCAAAAATTCCTTTTTGATGATCGTCGAAGCTCTCAAAGAAGATATGAAAAAAAAAAAGACTTAAAGAAATAGAAGAAAATACAAACAAAAAATTGGAAGAGATGAACAAATCTATGAAAGAAACATGCCAGGAACTAAAAGCTGAAATAAAAGCTGAAATATAAGCAATAAAAAAGGCACAAAATGAGGCAAAAATGGAAATAGAAAACCTGAAGAAAAAAAGCTGGAACTACAAATACAAGCATAACAAACAGAGTTCAAGAGATGGAAGATAGAATCTCTGAAGTGGAAGACTCAGTAGCTCAAATAGATATATCAGTCAAAGAAAATAGTAAAACTAAAAAAGCCATAGCTCAAAATGTTGAGAAAATCTGGGACACCATGAAAAGACCTAATTTGAGAATAATAGGAATAGAAGAAGGAGAAGAATACCAGCTCAAAGGCACAGATAATGTTTTCAATAAAATCATAGAAGAAAGAAACTCAGACCCAGGTATCGGGGAAAGGCTGAAATATCAGAGAGAGAAAACACCACAGTCAAATCTCACCCAGCTACCTTCCAGCTTCCTCAGCTCCTGGTTGCTTCTTTTTTTTTTTCAAGTCTGAGTAAAATTTATTTTCCATTTGTTAGAATGACATTTGATTTCAGTTTGACAATCTGAAAGAGAAATATAAACCCACTAGATTTTTTTTTGTAGGCTTGCCCAGCAATGTCTAAAAGGCACTCAAATATTCTAAATAATTTTCCCAAACCTTTTTTCTGGTTCTGTTCAGTTTTTGTATTGTTTGTTTGTTTGTTTGTTTTTATCAAGAAGATAACTATTAGTGAGGAATAGTTGTCCAATAACATCTTATAAGTTTAAGTAAAACATTTGAAGACTGCAGTCCCTTAGACTATAAGAAACACTGGCAAGTTTCATCCTGGTTTTACATTCCTGATGAGTGTTTAAGGCAGTATAGGCATTCAAAACCAATCGTTTTCTTTCAGGGGTCACTTGGGCTGGGAAGAACCTCTGGCTCCTCTTGCCTTTCCCTTGCCATTTAGTCTAGCTGTGCCGAAATAATTCAAAGGTTTTGTTTGATCCTTTTTTCTCTTAAAAGTGGTTGTTGTCCACTCTGGAGGATCTCTATAGAGTCCTCTTGAGAATGTGGGCTGTGTGTGCTCTAGACTGCTTTCCTCAACCTGGTCACTCCTATTTACCAATGTTTTCCTAAGCCTGATTTATATACCCTTCTAGCCCAGCTGTATCCCATCCAGGTTAAGATTGAAGGTGTGAGCTACTCTATTTGGTAGTCAACCTGGAACTCACAGAAACACAGAAAGATCTCTGTCTCTGGAGTTATGGGATTAAAGCATAGGTCACCACTCCTGGCTTTCCCCATGCTGGGATTAAAGGTGTGTGCCATTAAAGCCCTGCTGTCTGGCCCTGTACTCACAGAGATCCAGAACTCCCTAAGCTATGTGAGTTACCACTGCTCTGCTTCCCCTAGAACTCCTGGAGCTACCTCTGTCTAGTTTGACTGTAGGTTGATCTCTTGATATTCCAGGTTTTATTAAATATGTAACATATCACCACAGTAGGTGTAAAATCAATACACTTAATAAAAAGTAATTATTATAAGTCATGAGGTCATGAATAGTTTATTTGTGACAAAACCATTCCCTAGTCATTGGAGAATTGCTGGTGTTCCTTGTGGCTATTTTGAATGTGGTGCAATTCTGTGCCCTTCCAGTGAATGGGTTTCTGAGTTGTTCCTGGCAAGGTTTGGGTTTGGGGAAATCCTTGGAGATTTTGGAACAATAACTATTTTTATCAAAGACAATTTTAAAGAAGAGAAGCAATATTGATGATAAAGGTGTGTTTTATATGCCCGTAGGAAGGTCGTATTAGCTGCTGGGTCAAAATTACCTGACAAATACAACTTAAAGAATGTGGGCTTAATTATGGCTCATAGTTTGAGTGCACAGACCATCATGGCAGGTACAGCAGAACAGCTGGGCACACTGTGTTCACGGTCAGAAAGCAGAGAGAGATGAGTGCTGGTGTCAGTTTAGAGTCTCTTTTTCCACCTTTTACTCATTTGAGGGATGAAGCCCATGAGATTGAGATAAACATTCAAGATGGATCTTTACTCATCAGTTAATCCTTTCTGGAAAATTCCTCACTGACATTCCAAGAGATGTATCTCCTGGGTGATTCTGAATCTAATCAGCTTGCAAGATTAGCTATCATAAATCTACAGTGGTGTTACAGGTGATTTCTGAGACTGTTTATTCTCTACCTCCCACCACATTGCCTTTATACACACTACTTTTTATTTAAAAGGTATTTTTACATACCCACCACTATTCCCCTCTTCCTAGTCATCTCCCAGCTTCCCTCCACACAATCTCCCCATCCAATCCTCAGAAAGGTCAAGGACTCCCAGGGTGAGTAACAAAGTCTGACATATCCAGTTGAGGCAAGACCAGGCTCCTCTTCCCAATATCAAGGCTTCACAAGTGTTCCTCTGTAGGGAATGGGCTCCAATAAACCAGTTCATGCACTAGGGATAAATCCTGGTCCCAATGCCAGAGGCTTCACAAACCACCCACACCATTCAACTGTCATCTACATTCAGAGGACCCAGTTCAGTTCCATGAAGGTTTCCCAGCTCTCAGTTCAAAGTCAGTGACCTCCCAATAGCTCAGATCAGTTGTCTCTGTGGGTTTCCTCATGATGATCTTGACCCCTTTGCTCATATAATCTCTTCTCCCTTTTATTGACTGGACTAGGAGCTCAATCCAGTGCTTAGCTGTGGGTCTCTGCATCTGCTCTCATCAGTTGATGGATGAAGTTTCTATAGTAACAACTAGGGTGGTCATCAGTTTGATTACAGGAGAAGGCCAGTTCAGCACCCTCTTTACTACTGCTTGGAGTCTTAGCTGGGTCATCTTGTAGGTTCTTGGGTATTTTCTTGGCACCAGGTTTCTCTCTAACCCCACAATGTCTCCTCCCTCTATCAAGTTAATTATTTTGTTGTTCTCCTTCTCTCTCCTTCCCCCAACTCAACCATCTCATTCTTCTATGTTCCCTTCCTACTTCCCCTTACTTCACCCTCACCCCTTGATCCCAATTTACTCAGGAGATCTTATCTATTTCCCCTTTGTCTTTTAACTGATAGATTCTGTTGTTATAGCCTCAACTCTTAACCTTCATTACAGTAATTGTTGTAATGTCTCCATCCTGCTCCAGCTTTTCTCTGTCCTGCCCAGGTTTTATAGCTGCTCATAAAATAATTGACTTGGAAGCTTAATATTATAGTAATGCTGAGCCAGTAGTTCATGCTTATTATTATCTTGCTCTTATACTTATATTATTCCTTAATTCTTATCTATGTTTATCCATGTGGCTTGGCACCTTTCCTGAATGCAACATTCTCATCTTGCTTGCTCTGCATCTGGCTGACATCTGCTTCTCTGCCTTTCCTCTTTCCAGAATTCTCCCCATCCAGCCTTTATTTTTTTTATTTCTTTCCCACCTGCTGACCAATTAGCATTTTATTAAACCAATGTAAGTGACAGATCTTTACAATGTACAATAACAATATTCCACAGCACATTAATATTACTGCTGTTGTCTTTAATGTTTCAGACTACTGACTTTCAGAATCTCTATGCCTTTAGAACAAGAATGCATCTTGTTAAAATGTCACTTCTCAATCAAAAGATTCACATGGGGCTTACAGTTTTCATTGTTCACAAGTTTCTAGATAACCATGCTTCACTTGCCTACAGACCACACATTAACTAGCAAGGCTTTAGTCTCCTTAACTGTTATAACTCCTAACATGACTTAATTCAAACACATTGGTACTGCATATAAAAAAAAATTAGATTTTTTTCAGGTAAGAAACTAAGTCATATTCACTCTGAATGTTCTTTGTTCTGTGATTTTATAAAAACAATTTGAAATGAATTGATTGGTATCACCTAGCTATAGACAAAGATATTAAAAGATCCATCTTATCTTTCACATATGTGAAAAAGATAATAATCCAATAACGGCTTAACTAACAGCATTGTCTGATGTAAGCTGTATGTAAAAGCAGTTACTTCCTACCACAATCATTGTGACCTTGTGGTGACTCTCAGGAAGTCATAAGAATCAGGCACTATACCAATAGATTGTAAAAGTAGATTATTTTTTATATTTTATTTTGTTTTTATTTATTCATTTAGCTCTCTCTCTTCCTCTATCTCTTTCTTCCCCTCTCTATATCTGTGTATGTGTGTACATACATTGTATAGATGCTCTCAGAAGTCAGAGGAGAGTTTCAGATCCCTATGAAGCTGGATTTACAGGTGGTGTAAGCTACCTTATATAGAAACCAAAGTCTGGTCCTCTGAATGAGCAACAAGCACTCTTAACTCCTGGGCCATCTCTCCAGCTCCATACAAATAGATTTTAAATTCATGTTTATTTAACCCAAAGTAAGTATTTTGTCCTTTTTTTTTCTACAGTAATTTTTGGCTATATAGTATGATTTTAGAAGCTAAGGTTGGAAAACAATAACCAGTTTCTAGATCATAGCAACTCCTTAGGTGTATTCAATTAAAAAAAAATTAGTAGGGGGTAAAGATGATGTTCACAGCCCAGCAATTTCAAAATGTGCCATTTAACACTCCCCTAGGCACCTTGGCCTTCCTGCCTGATGACAGTACCCCATAGGCAGTAATTTAGAAACCTAAATACCCACCCATCCATAACAGCTTCTGTGTGTTGCCATCTTGAGGCTCATGAGAGCATCTGGTACCACAGTTGGTGACACAAATAGAAAAAGTGAGCGTTCAACTCAGAGAAAGGCTATTTTTTAGCTATGCTTCAACCACAGTTCTGTTCTTTGCAGAAACTCAGCTCAGGTTGGAACATGATTGTGCACATTTATGAATAATAGACACCAGTGGAAAGAGATATTTGGACATGTGTAAACCTAGAAGAAAGTCCGAAATTCTCTCTTTACTAGTTCTACAGTCCACAGACCTAGCTCAAGCCCACAGGAAAGCACATTCTAATGAGGAGAAGAGCATCCTACGCAGTTTAGGATGCAGAGGCAAAGAGACCAATCTTAACTCTCCTCATCAATGTCAGACATTTACTCCCTAATCTTACTAACTTTACACTTAATGTTGAAAATTGTGTGATTTCTTTTTCTTTTTCCATTTTCTTTCTGCCCCTGATTTCTTGATAAAATTGCTTTCTATATAGAATTCAGTTTACAGTGAAGGGAAAAATATAAGTCAGAACACCACCAGTTTCTTAGCTACCAGAGATTTTTTTTTTGGTTTGTTTAATATTAAAATTCAATAAAATATAAGTTACAATCATCAGTCATCAACCTATGTTTTCTTTTATTTAAGAAATTTTTTTTCTTACATACCAACCACTGTCTCAGTCCTCCTCCCACTCCCCTCACCCCCAGATCTACTCCCCATCCCTTCCTCCAAAAGGGTAAAGCCTCCCATGGAGATTCAGCAAAGCCTGGTACATTCAATTGAGGCAAGACGAAGTCCCTCACCTTTGTATCCAGGCTATGCAAGGTGTCCCTCCATAGGTAATGGGCATCAAAAAGCCAGCTCATGCACCAGGAATAGATCCAGATTCCAATGCCCGGGGCCCCTCAAGCAGACCAAGTTACACAACTGTCTCTCATATGCAGAGGGCCTAGTCAGGTCCCATGAAGGCTCCACAGCTGTCAGTCTAAAGGTCAAGGGTTTCCACCAGCTTGTCAACTTGTGTTTTTTTAAGTGAGTTAATTTAATATAAACATGGATTCCTTAAAATTGCATTTCTTTTAAAAAAAATGCTTCCTCATGAAACTTAACAAAAAGAAATCCTGGTTTTGCTATTAAAGCAAGAATTCACATCTTATTTTTTTAAGAAGTTGAAGTTATGTTTTTGAAAACTCTGGCTCTAAGTCCGACCCAGAATTCTGATGTCACAGCCATAAATTTCAAATTATCCCTTTTCCAGAAGAATGGTCCTGTAGTGAGTGACCAAGAATCTATGTGATAGTTAATTTTTATTATCAATTTGAAATTTTATATTCAACCATGGAAATATAGCTCTGGCTATGTTTATGAGGGTGTTTTCAGAAAGATTAATTGAAGGAGGAAAAGTCATCCTGAATGTGCATGGTACATCTCTTTGACTAAGGTCTCACATTGAATAAAAAGGAGAAAAGTTGTTGAATGTCTGTTTTCTAACCGTGGGTGGGATGTAATCTTTCATTCTAGCTACTGTGCCTAACCCTCCATGTGTGGCCAGAATAAACCCTTCATTCATTTATTGAACTACTTTTATCTGACATTTTCTCACAGGAAGGGAGTTACTAACATACTCTAGAAAGGCCTCTTTGGGGTGGATCATCTCTCTTAGCTTCTCAAATCACAATAGAAATGCAGACTCGGTATTGTAGATAACATCCTGCATTCCTCAGTTTTTGTCCAAACTAGAATTCTTGTAAAGTTAAATAATACTTGTATTCTCTACATAGTTACTAAAGATCTGAATGCACCCATTAATAACAAATTACACAGCTATTATTTTTCAGTCTATCAAAAATTTTCAGTTAGCTTAAAACTTAAAATAACAATTCTACCTGGTATATATTGAGTAGACATTTATACAGATATTCTAATTCAGTAAATAACTGAGAAAATTTGGTACATTATTAAAAGGTATTTCATTTTCTCTTTGTATATGAATATTTCATCTAATTTTTCAGGGGAAAAAAATCTCCCTGAAAGTATAACTTTTTTTCCATTTACTTATTCAACAAGTGCTTATTGAATACACAATATTCCAGGCACTATTTATAGTCATTATAGAGAAAGCAAATTTAAAGGTGAAGAATGGATACAACTAATGTGTTTACATGTCTTTGACCTCATTAAAATTCATCAAGTCATAAGTTTGGAATTGTGAAGTTTATGGAAATTAGACAATGTCTCTACATAGCTGTTTGAAAATTATTGCCACCATGGGACCTAGTTTCTCAAAAAATTAGGTTTTGAAAACACTTTATACTAGCTAGAATAGTGCAGGTATAAAATTAGAGCTCAACAAATATGAATTGATTGATTTATTGATTCATTCCATACATGGGTAAAAACAGCACATGATTGATGTGTACATCTGGTACCTCTATTGTAAAGTGGTGTAGTGAGTGACTGAAATAATTAGAAAACAGGTGAGAAACAGTATGTCAGTAAAATAGAACATCTACTTTGTCAGCTGTTGAAGCCAGATGATTGACATGTGAATATTCACTCTAGAATTTCTTCTATTCCCATATATGTTTGAACTATCTAATATGTGTAAATTAAAAATACTGATGCAGTTTGATAATGTTTCATCCCCCAGAGGCGTATGATAAAGACTTGTACCTCAAGATGTTGTTATTTGGAGATACATGTCAGGTGTTGCCAGAGTTTTTTCCAGTCATTGGTATTACGTTGTCAAACTGGTACTGAATTGTGGGACCTAGAGATCTTCTTCTCATTCTCCTTTGCCCAAGTGAGCAATCTGTCTCCACCATATGGTAGACACTATTGTTGAAGAGTAATGAGACCACTTCATCATTGATGAGAACTGCTGGAAAGCTGAGTGGAACTAAATCATTTCTCCTTGTAAGTTATTTATCTTGAGTGTTTGGCAGGGTGATTCATAGCTGACCAGTGAGAGTATATATATATAAATATTTTACTTAAAGTTAAGCTCTGGTGTACAGGAGGTCTTAGTCAAAACTTATGGAGTATTAGTAGTCTAAATGAATATATTTTACAGAAAAACTTTAAGCCAGGCATGATGATGTATGGCTATAATCCCAGCACTTATAAGAGTAAGGCAGGTGAATTATAAGTATGATGGCAACCCAGGCACCTGGACAACTCAGTTATAACCTCCAAACAACAAAAAAAAAATCACTCTGGTTTTCCTCCTGAAAGTAAAGCAATGGGCACTACCTCTGACTTATCTCCAGGCTTTGAAGAAATTGCTAACATGGGATTTTCCCTAGTAAACCTCACCAGGAAGGCAAGTGGGCATCTTTTCCCAGAACATGTTTCTCCACACTGCTTGTGTCACACAAGATCATCTGACAGCCTGTCATGGTGCAGAAACCTTTTTATTTCAATATGTAAGAGAAAGAGCCCAGGGCAAGCCCTGATCTTTGTCTTTGTGTTTCTAAAATTTGTCTTCCCTTTGTCATCTAGGTCACATGAATATAAAGCAATATTTCTTGGGAAAATGTTCAAAGAACCCAGAAGATCTCGGATGTGAGTTTGATTCAGCCCATTCTTTCTTTGCCCATCCATTTTATTGAAGTTAATAAATTTTCCATGTGAATTTTCTTACTTTACATTTTTCCAAGCACCTCAGGAGTAAGGGGAGTTGCCTTGACCCCTTTATGCAGAGCTGGCAAAGAGTATGTAAAAAGTTAAAATAGACCGGGAAGCAGAATGATGATGTTAATCTGACCAGATGTCACAGGCTTGTTAGAAGTGAGAATAAGCAAATGAAGGTGATCATCAGACTGGCCAGCTGGGTATATGCAGGATAAGAGGCATGGCTGAGACTAGAAGCCAGACATGAGAGTGGACCAGATAAAGACAGCCAGTAACTCTGCCACAAGCAAGTAGAACAGAAACTGGGCACCTGACCCTTGGTGATCAGATACAAGACTAGCACACCCCAGAGCACAGTGTTCTCTTTCCAGCAAACCCCAGCAAAAGTCTACTTTATAGCTGGTTTGTTAAGCATAATGTCCTAATGGCTAAGGCAAAATACTTTTTCCCTTTTAAAATTATATTCTAGTAATTGATCAGAATACTATGCAAACACTGGCAGCATGTTTTAAGAACAATGGGAGAAGTGCAGGCCACCTAATTCAGGCTCCAATGAGCAGATGAAAAAGAATCACATCTCATCTCAACCCTAAAATATCAAGAGTCACCTGGAGATGAAACATAAATAAAGGGTGGCGTTCAATGACTTTTAGCCACAAGACACAGAAAAATAAAACTGATACTCAACACGGTAAGTTTCTTAGGCAGCAAGACAGTCTTGGGTAGTGGGGTCAGCCTCAGGTTGATATTACCCAAGGCAAAGGTTGTTATTGGCTTTTCTGCTCTATAGCCACTGTGTTAAGTCTGGTTTCTTTTGTGGAAGCAGAGTGGTACTCAGAGTATATTCCTGTTTGAGAGATTAAAATACAATCCCCAAGCATTCATATCTTAAGAGTAAAAAGGAACCTTTTACTACTGCTTCAAACAAAACTCCCCTAAGTCATGTTTCTCAGAACTGGATAATGGAAGGCAACCACAAGAGCATAGAGAAAATCACCCTTAGGTCACTTGTCATCACTGATGCTCCTCATTGTGGAACAAAGTCACTACTGCAGACTCAACCATAGCATCTGACACAATCTAGTAAGTGGAATGAAATATTCCAGAAAAATAAATCAATGTATTTGAACTCCTAGAGTTAAATACAAACATGGGCCAAAATACAAGGCCAATTAAGCAGGTACCATTTATCTTTGTAGAGTATGGGTCATGGGTAGAGCAAGAACACCATTGCATATGAACAATGGCCTCATACAAAGCATCTTGTAAACTGTGATTCCCACTGGCTTAAAGGCATAGAACTGAGAGTGAACCAACACAAGACAAAAGCCAGGAGAGTTTTCACAGCCCTGCTGCAGAAAGCTGAGCAAGGACATGTCTTCCCTCTTCTTGTAAAGCCCATGCTAGCCTGATGATTTTGCAGCTTTGAAGATATTGGGACCCAGACGCCCTTGGCATACCGAGCACTCAGGATGTTACCAAACAGTGGAATGGTAACAGAGCTGAAGTGCTTTCAGTTGAAACTAGATCAGGTCAGCAATCAGTACTCAAGAAGAAAGAATGTAGTGTGTTTCCAGAAGTCCTCAACCAGCTAATCTGTTAGTGGACCCAGACAAGAATCAATATGAAGACTGGAAAGATGCTGAGTTCTTGGGTCTGGGCTGGGGGTAATCATCAATTCACTATAAATATGAACCAAAAGGACATTATAGACTAGACCAAAATAGAGTGCATTAGATTAGATTCAACATGGAAATTTCATGAAACAATGAGAGGTCAGACTGCCTACCTGTGTGAATACAATAGCTTAGTAATACTTATGTGCAGGGATAAATTTTATCTTAATCAATAGTTCATTGTTTCTTCTCTATAGAAAAAAATCATCTGTTACTTCAAAGATCACAAAACACTAAGTTTTTAAAACAAAAAGGCTATATGTTTCTATTTTATTATAATTATAATCATGGAACATTGGGGACATACTTATACTGGAAAGTTGTATACTTGTTAATGAAGTTCAACATTAACTGGAGGTTTTGTATTTGGAATGGTGACCTTTGCCTCTGCCTTTTTGATAAGGTGCCTTGGTGGAAGTAGTTGTGAATTCGCTGAATTTGGGCTCAAAAGCATGGCCTGTTTGGGAAGGGGAACAGATAACTCCTTCCATTTCTGAG